>SJYC01031848.1:0-69770 GCA_006408675.1 Madoqua kirkii | reverse complement strand
GGGTTTATCTCAACGTATGTAGATCAGCTTTTAGAAGAAGCTTTGCTGAGGGCTTCGATTCAGTGTTGCAAAACAAAACTAAAAACAGTATGCGAAAGCGCGGGTTGTTGCGTGTTATCGGGGAATGGCGAGCCTGGGATCCCATAAAGTGAAAAATACAATGCCCCGGGAATGCATCCATGTGATTTCTTTTACCCGAGTTCGGAACTTGTGGCACGCCGGACCGAGACTCGGAGCGCCCCGGCTGCAGCCTGCTTTCCTTAGGGCGGCTGCAGCCCCCTTCCCAGAGTGGACACTTACCTCCAGCAGAAAGGTCCGCCTGGGCAGCGCCACTCAGACCTGGTCCAGGCAGTGAGGCGCACAGCTTGGAAAGGTCATTGGTTCCACGCCGGCCAAACTGCTTTTTCTGCGCGGAGTCCCGGGAGCCGCGGACATGATCTGGAGGATGACGGGCAGCCAAACCAAGAGCGGATCCTCGGCTTCGTCTGTGGATGTAGAATGTGCAAGGCCGGGGATGGTAGAAGAACGCGCTCAGCGCTCGCCCGGAACCTCGCGCCCCCGCGAACCTCTCGCCGCCGACTCCGGGTAAGGTCGGAGCCTGCAGCCTCGCAGGGCCATCACCCTCCAGCAGCAGCGAGCGCGCCGAGCTCCGTCCCCGCCCGCGTCCCTCCCCAGGCTGCCCGCGGCCGGCAGACTCCAGCTTTAGTAGCGGCCCCGCCTCCCCTTCGGGCGGGCGTCCCGCCGCCGCGCGGGGCCCCCTGCGCCCAGGCTCCGCCTCCGCGCCCGGCGCCCGCTAATGGTCCACTCTGTTTACTTGTGTTTGGATAGCAACTGAGTCTTAAAGGCACAGGTTTGCTCGAGGTTTCCCTGTTACAGAGGCAGAGCCAAGGCGACGCGGTTCAAAACTCACACACAAACACAACGCCCTGCCCCTTTCTTCTCGGTGCCACTTTTAGAAGCTGCACAATTGGCTTTCTGCCTTCCGAAGACCCCTGCCGAGAAACCCAAAGGGCATTTTTGTAGCTTTACTTGGCGCGCTCGCAGCGTTAATTTCCACATCTTAACCGTTTAACATAACTACCTTCTTCATAGGTAAAACCAGTCACTTTTAGATTGTATTCTCCAGCATATATCACCCTTCCCCCAACTTTAAATACAGTTTTGCACATACTTATGGTCAATTATGACTGTATGGGTAGTCTGTTTTCGTCTGCTGTTTTCAAAACGAAGTTTGTTTATAGAGGTGACAATTGACTAATTTCGTAATTACCTTAAAGACATATGTGGAATATCCCAGGAGAAATTTCTCCCGAAATTTAAGCTTTAATCAGCCAGTGTACATTTCATAAGCAGTTAACCAACTTGGTTAAAGGGGTGGGCATCTGCAACCCATTGGCAAACAATAAAGAATCCATCTGGAATGGGTGAAGAGCAATCATTTAAAATATTTAGGAAAATATTTTTCCTAAAAATATGTACGCGTCTCAAACGTGTACATCTTCATTCCCAGCAAAAAAAAAAAAAAAAAAGAAAAAAAAGAGAGTTCATTGTTCAGTCGCCAGGAAACTTAATCGAATTTGAAGTGTAGTGATACATTTTTTTCAGGTTCTTCTAAAGATCTGGTCTTGTGTGAGTGTAATTGCAGAACGCACTTCAGCTACTCTGGAAGTAGGGTGACCGAGTGACAGAAAGGGGATGACATACTCTCATTTTAAACAGCCTCTTTGCAGATGAGATCTGCCGAGCAACACTGAACAAAACGCTCTTCGTCCCAGACGAGTTCGCCAGAGGCGATTTACATCAGCCCCTAGCAAGTCGGCGCTTTGAGGGGCACAGATCTTCAAACCAAGAGGCAGTACAATTCAAAGGTGTTCCGCCAAAATATGGTTTTGAATGTGCCGCCCCAAATAATCTCATTTGTGCGGGGAAGTGGACACGTATAAGCAGAAGACTAAAAACTGTCAAAAGGTCAAACAGTGATTAGGGAGCCACGCAGAAGCTACAGGTTATTATTTGGATATAATCTCTTCCATTTTATTTATGCAGAAGTGGGTAGATTTTTCTGTTCCTTTGGTAAAACATAATTCAGAGATAACAGATCTTTTTTTTTTTTCTTTCCAATTTCAAATTTGCAAAGGTGAAAAAGTGAGCTTGGAATGAAGAGTGTTTAATATCCTCCAACATTTAACTGCTTCAAAGTAGACTTAACCAACAGCGTGGAAATACGGAATGCCTGAGTTTAGGACTTAAAACACACACACACACACACACACACACACACACACAATACGTTTTCCCTAGTGGATTCTATAGGGGTGCTTTCATTTTAGCGCTCAGTCCTGAGCCCCAGCCACGGGGGTGCCTGCGGTCCCCTCTCTCTAACCGCTTCATTCCTTCTGCAGCTTTTCTCAATTTGGAAGATTTGGAGGGAACTTTCTCTTCTTTCAGACCCCCAGGACACAACTCCCGGGGTGGTGACCTGCAGAGTGTTCCTACGCTTCATATTTCCTTTTCTGCAAGTGGAGGCCACTCCCCAGGGGTGGGCTTCACACCTTCCCACTGTGTGTATGTGTGTGTAAACTCCCCAGGGGTGGGCTTCACACCTTCCCACCGTGTGTGCGTGCGTGCGTGCGTGCGTGCGTGTGTGTGTGTGTGTGCGTGTGTGTGTAAACTCCCCAGGGGTGGGACTCACACCTTCCCACCGTGTGTGTGGGTGTGTGTGTGCGCGCGTGTGTGTGCCGCACCGCCTGCTCTTCCCGGGAGGTAAACAGAATTTCCAACCAGAACAGCTCCCTCTTTTCCGCAAACCTCTTGAGCCCGAGTTTTTCCACAACCGCGTTTACCTCGCCCACCCCAGGCTCCAAAGTGCCACATGGCGTCTGGGCCAAGCCGGCCAGAGCCCTGCGGCGATTGGAAAGGTAGGGAAGCGTCGGCGACCTTGGGGAGAAGCCTCGTGGCAGGATGGCGTGTCCGCAGCCTGCAGGCCCGGCCATCGCCGCGCGCAGGTGTGCGCCCCACGCGGAGAACCACTGGAGGTGGCTCGGGGGGGTTCCCTCGGGCCACCTCTGCGGCCACCCAGGGCCGAGCCCTGGAGGTGGTCCACGCTCTACCCCGGGGCAAAGCACCCTGACCCCGCCGGCGTCGAGAGCGCACGGTCCGTGGAGGCCCACCCAGGAGGAGCCTCCTCGGCAGGACTCCCCGAGCGATCCCGCCTGGCAAGGAAGATGGGCCCCGCGGCGAGTGGACGGGTGGGGTTGGGGGTCCCGGGATGAGCGCCCTGGGGCTGAATCCCAGCTCCGCCTGCGCCCTCCCCCAGCTAAACTGCGGTTCCCTCCAAAGTTTCCGCCGACTGATCGTCTGCTGTCCTCGCGTCTCTTAGGCTTTCGACACCAACCAAGGACGCTTCCAGGGAAAGGGCTAACAGACTGACAAGGGGAGCGCGAGCACTTGCAGCCCAAACCCGAACCTCCCCGGGCGCAGGCGGGGAGAGGACGGCGGCGGCCAAGTGGGAGGAGGAGGGGGTTTGTCAGCGGTGGGCCCCTTCCTCCCAGCCTCTCCCTACCCGCCCCGCCGGCCCACCCAGGAGGCTCCGCCAGTTAAACCCCGCGAACAGGTGTCAGACACACTTCCCTGAGGTCGACGCCGAGCCTCTCCCTCTGACCCGCGCGCTGCGGACATCCTAAAAAAAGACTCTGGCCCTTGGTGTCACAAATTATGGACACCCCGTGTTTTCCCAGGGATCCCAGGTGCCATGACCTTCGAGGACTGGGGACTGGCCTCCCCTTCTCTCCCGCCTTCCTTGCCTCTCCAGGGCCGGGCGGTGGTGTTGGGGAGGGCGGGGGGCACCTTTTGCATTTGAACTTCCCGCACTGTTTGCCACTTTTCACTTGGAGTCGGAGTCTCCATCGAGCCCGGCTCTTCTCTGGGCGCGTGCCCTCCAGCCCCAGAGTCGTGAGGAAAGCTAGAGGACGGTCGCGGGCACTGGACTCAGAAACTGAGGTTTGTGACGGCGGGAAGACGTGAGAGTTTCCTCTTGTGAAAAGTTTTCGCTATTGCGCTCTACAAAGGGTACAGGGTTGGGAAAGCGCGGCCGCGGGCGGGAGCTCGGCGGGAAGAGCCGCAGCGCCCCCTGGAGGCGCGGGCCGAGCACGACGCGGCGCGGGCGCTGGGGGCGGTCACCCTGGCGGGCTGGATCCGGGGGTGAATGCCTGGCGGCCGGCTGTCCTGCCCGCCGCTGGGCTCCTTCGTCCTGGGCCCTTGGCCCTGTGGGGTGGGGGTGTGTAGAGTCGTGTGCGCGGCACGGGCGCTGCGTAGAGGGCCTGGCCTGTTGTCAGAGCCAGGGAGCCGCTCTGCTTTCATCGCTGGGGCCTTTCTGAGCATCCCCGCCCGGTGGCATTGCACAGACTGCCCTCCTGGCCGGTTGTCCCTAGACGGACTCTTGTCGCTGCCCAGGGAGACTCTGACTTCCCCAGAGCAGAGGAAAGACATTCTCCTGTCTCTCGGGGAGTTGGCTGTGGCCGGGTGATCATCTCAGATTCCAGCGGAGTCACAGGCCGCGGACGTGGTCCAGGGAGAGAGGCAAGAGAGATTGCGCAGGACTGCATTTGGAAAGGCTCTCCCACTCCCCCGCGACGTACGCCTCACCTCACCCAGCTTTTGAAACCCTAACGGAAATGGATCCCTGGGCAGGCTGTGCTCTCCTTAAGCCCGAGAGCTGAACGATACGCGTAGCGAGGCGCACCAAGAGCGCGGGAGCCTTCCCGGGCCTTGGGGGCCTAAGGACCACCCGCCGCCTCCAGCCGTCCCAGCCCCGACCTACCCCCCTCCTCCCGGCCACCTCGGGAGTCCGGCCGGGTGGGACAGCCTCAGGCACCCGAAGAAGGCCGAGCCTCGAGGGCTCTTCCTGGCGTGGGACTTGGGCCCGGGAGGCGCTGGTGCCCGCGCTCCTCGATCAGCTGCGCTCCACCTGAGGGAGGCCTCGAGGGGCGCCCTTCCACCCCACCAGCTAGCGCCGCACCGAGTCGCCGGGAAAGCGGAGCTACTTGTAGACGCGGAAGATCGGATGGGAGGGTTTAGCTCCGCGCCCACGCCGCGGTTGGGCAGACCCTCCCGCGAGCCCGTGATCCGTCCGAGTTTGGTTTCTCCGGTGGGAGGTGGTCGGGCGCCGCCGTAGCCAGGCCAACTTGAGGCCGCCCGGCGATCCGTCTGCCCCTCGCGAGCGCGAGTGCGGCCCGGTGCCGTCCCCCACCGCCCGGGACTCAGCGCGGTCCTCAGGCACGTGCTGGGCGCAGGCTCCCGGGACGTGCGGGGGTACCACGCGCTTTCGCCTTCAGCGCCGCAGGGAAGCGGTTCTCCCGCAGTTCGCCTCGCGGGGACAGCCAGGTCACTGCCTAGGAGGCTCCCGTGTCCAAGGGCAGCTTCCAGTTCAAGCTGCTCTTCTAACGGAGCCCGATGGAGTCGGTGACTCGGAAGACCGGGCTTACAAGAGATTTCCGCAGCCGAGGGAGGACAAGACCCGGGTGCCTCCCTGGGATGGAGATGTGCCCTCTGTGAGCCAAGGCCCAGCCCTCGCGCTGAGCAAGATCATCGTCAGAAAAGACGAGGGCTCAGTCTGCAAATCTATTTTTATTAAGTTTTCACTTAAACATACACACAAACGACTACTTGGGAATCCTTATCCGGTGGGAACATTCTAACGAAAATCTTTTATTTCCAAACGCGCTCCCTCTCCTTAAGCGGCAGTGAGCTGGCCGGAGCCGAGCGGTTCTGCTGTGGTCTGCGGTGTGTTTTTACCATGCCAGGCCTGGGATTGCCTTGGAGTCTCCGTTTCTAGCTGCAGAGGTCGTTTCTCTGGGACTCTGGGATCGGTCCAGAGTTACCGTCGTAAGGTGTGGTCCAATAGCATCAGCCACCTCCGGAACTGGTTAGAAAAGCAGATTTCTGAACCTGACACTCTAGGAGCGGGCGGGCGATCTGCGTTTGAACAAGCTCTCCAGGTGATGCTGATGCACGCAGAAGTTTAAGAATCACTGACCTAGACGGAATTCACTTTCGGGAGCCATCGCCTACGCGCGATTAATCTTTCCCTAATTTCCTCCCTCCCTTCTTTCTTTTCTCCCTCCTCCCCTTCCTTTCCTTTCTCTCCAGGGAATGCCCGCCTAGTCTGGTTTAGGACAACTGGTTCATTCCTTCGTTCATTCATTCCCTCACTCTTTCATCTGACTTTTTCAGAGGTCCCTCCCAAGTCCTTGCAGACTTGTAGAGGATCCCCAAGTGAACTAGGCGCGACCCCTCCTTTCAAGAACTCGGGTCTCCTGCAGAAGAGCAAGGGAGGGAAAGCCCTACGGATTAGAATGGGTGTACTCAGGCTCTCAGTCGAGTCCGACTCTTTCCCACCTCGTGGACTGTAGCCAGCCTGGCTCCTCTGTCCAGGGGATTCTCCAGGCAAGAATACTGGAGTGGGTGGACATCTCCTCCTCCAGGGAATCTTCCCCACCCAGGAATGGAACAGCGTTGGCAGGCGGATTCTTTAGATTTGATGTGACTTCCGGAAACAGCCCTATTAGGGACTGAACAGGAGCAATGTACCCGTTTTAAAGTTTCTGACTCCCTTCTTTATCCAGGTTGAGGTTAATTTTTTTCCTGGTTTTCATCACATCCTAGGGATTCTGTGTCTGCTGCATACACCTCTACACACACCTTAACATACACTGCCTGCATCTTACCTGCCTTCTGCACTGGGTCAGAGTGCTTGGCACCTGGGGTGTGGCAGTGTCACGGTCGCTGGGTGGGAACGTGATTGGACCGGGCTCAAAGTCTCTGAGCCCTTGGATTTCCCTGAGGCCGTTAGAGGAGATCTTGGTACTGAAACTGACACACACGCTGGCTCACAGACCTTGGGCACTAGCTCCCATCTTGCACCCAGCTGTCCTGAACTGACCAGGGTGGGGGTGGGCGCTGTCGCTTATACACATCTAGATGTGTATAAGAGACAGTATCCTGGTCCTCAACCTGCAGATTTCTCACCTTAGGACTGAGTCAAATCTCCTTACCTGTCTTGATAGTACAAAATTTTGTTGTTCCCCCTCACAGAGTTTCTGTAATTCCAGATGAAACTCTCACTTTCTGGTTTTCTTATACCAAATCAATCTCCCTTAACTTTTCACTTTGCCCCTTCTCTCCAGGACCTTGACTTGAACTTCTGTCCTCAGCCAGGCAAAGAACCGCTTCCACTGGACCATTTGCTACCCACTGAGATTTTCTCATTATTAGGCAGTGAGAACAGTGGAAGGCACTTTGCCCCTTAGTCAGTGGCCAGTTGCTTAAGTATCTGGAAACCTCTTGTCTCTTTTCAGTCAGAAAAATGTTTGATTTGAGTATGCCGGTACAGGAAAGCCACTGAAAATGCCCGCAAACAAAAATGAATTTTCATATTGCCCTAGTCACAAATTGTCTAAAAGTACTCAGTTTCACTTTAACAAAGAGTTGCTATTTTCGTATGACCTTTTCTTATGGGGATTTTCAAAATATAAAACGTATAATGGTCAGGAACATGATAATCTCTTTACAACCTGTGATCATATTTCTTAACAGGATTTTGCTTTCCAGTGCAGATGGTCTGACATAGTAACATTCAAAGCAGCCAGCACTTAGGAAATGCCAAGGCCAGCATTTGAATGCAGATACAAGTTTTAACAAAGGAAAATGTATACCCCTGTAGCTGTTTGCCTGTGAATATTCCCCAGAAGATTAATACACTATTCTTGAATCTATGCCAAGTCATCAAACTCTCTGAAAAGCCTGAGAGGTGCCAGCTCATAAGACGCATAGAATTCCTTGTCACCAAATATATTTGAGTGTCTACTGCGTACCAGGTACAAGACAATTGTGTTATTGTTTGAGACTCTGAGCTTTCATCCTGACTTGGGGTGGGGGCAAGGAAAAGGAAGGTGGAACTTTAAGGTTGCTTTCCTCTGGTTTTGTTAAATTGTTAAAGTATTTGTATTTAATAGCAATCTTAAAACATTTATTGAACTTTCTCTTACATTTTTAGGTCACTTTTACAAGTCAAGGAGAGAAAGTCAGTGTTTGAGCCAGCTCATTTATTGGAAAACGAATGCCAGCACAGGCTTAACTTTTGGCTTTCCAACTGGAAGGCCTTAATATCATGACAGCATTTTACAATAATGTTATTTCCATCATGCCAGGTGATAATTTAGCTGTAGATTCCTTATGATTGGTGACCATAGCTCACTCAAGCCTGTTTTCACCTCCTGACTCTGTAAGGAGCCACAGAAAAGAAAAACACCCTTCTTCCTCTGGCACTCTTGCTGGAGGAAGGGGGAAAAGAAGTGGCAGACAGTTAGGTTGGCCCCATGCTCACTCTTCCTCAGCAGAACTTGGAGCAGAAGCAGCTCAGATGCAGCTAGCTTCCGGGAATCCAGGTCTTAGAAGAAATGGTGAGCTCTTTTATCTTTGCCTCTGAGCGCTGACACAGCTAGTGTCAATGTGTATGGAGACAAACATATCATTCTACCCTTGCTCCATGCACCGTGTCGCAGCACTTGGTCACACTGCCTGTCTTAGCCACATACTCCATTTTATGGAGCTTAACACTTTTCCCACATTCTTTTCCTCTACACCTCTCCTCAGCCCCAACCCCCCTCCCCCTGCCCAGGCCCATGCTTGGCAAGTGGGCCAGCCTCCAGGAACCAGACTGGGTGGATGCTATGATGTCAGGACACCAGGCAGCAGTGTTTCTAACATGTTAGACCACGGTTGCCTTTTCCTTTCCCTGGAAAAGTACACAAAGTGCAAGCCGTCTCCCAGGCTGTGAGGCACTCATCCAAATGCCCTACGTGGTGGGCCCACCCAGGCCCAGGAGAGTGTGGAGGAGAACACGAGTGTGTCATACGGGTGTGTTCACCAGGCCTGCTCCCCTCTATCTCATCCTTGACCACATTCTCTTGACAGGCCATATGGCCTGGGAGTGACCTGGAATATATTAAAAGTGTTGGCTTGTAGAACCCTTGCAGAACAAGCAGCAATGGCAAAGTGAGATTTTATACTTGTTAATTCCTTATTTAAATACATTTAACATGTATTTATTGAGGATGTTTAGCATGGCTGTCCCTGTGCTAGTGCTGGGGATACAACAATGTATAAGGAGCTATGGTCTCGTGGAGAGACAAACAAGTCAATAAACAATTATGATATAGTATAAATTAGAAAGCCTGGATCCAAAGGTACCAGTTAACAGTTTATTATCTTGGGCAAGTCATGCCACTGACTGGCGCCTCAGTTCTGTATCTGCAAATTAAGAATATTCTGAGGGTTAAATGATATGAAGTCATATTAATGTAAAGTTATGATTTTTTTCTTACCCATTAACATAAACTGACCTCTTCAACACAAAATTATTCTTGTCACCCCTCCAAGAATTTGGAAAGAAAACTGAAGGGAAGAAATTTGACCTGGTGTCTGGTATCTAGTGGTCAATTGTATACGAATTAAGTCATTGCAACAAGTATTTCTAGAGAAAAAGTTATCTGCCTTGACAGTAAGAGTTACTTTTACTGTTGATACTAAAAAACAGGAATACTGTACTGTTTATTACAGTTTTTTGGTATTCTGTTATATTTTATTCAATTAGAGAATTCGTGGAGTGGATCTAAGAAGAATAGATTTTTTTTTTAGGCTTCAAAGCTATTATTTTGGATGTTACTCATTAGTGAAACAATGATACAATTAATTTTGAGATGTCATTGGCATTTCCTGAGGTCTTAAGGGGCAAGAGATTGTATCAGTTAGAATACAATTGAGCTGTGAGTTTCGGGAAATCCAAAATAATGAGAGTTTAAGCCACAAAGAAGTTATTTTATCTCTCACATAAACATAGGCAAGTCAGAGTCAATGTGGTGTCTAGCTCTTCAAGAAATGACTTTCAGGATTTCCCTGGTGGTCCAGTGATTAATAATCCACCTTGCAATGTAGGGGAATGCCGGTTTGACTCCTGGCCCGCTTACTCCTACTTGTGCCTGCTGTGGTGACTTTCTGCTTAGACGGGGAGGTGTGAACTAAAGTGGGTGAGGTTGGGAGGTAAGGGGTGTTGGGAGCCTGCCTGGGGATGATCCTGGAGAACACCCTTTGTGGGATGGGCACTGGGTGATAGGCGGGCCATGTAAGTGGGGGTTCTGGAGGAGCACTTCATTTCTCCCTTGAAACGTAAAAGGAGGAGTGAGACCTGATGCACTAGGGGAAAAGCGGAGGCCCTGGATCCTTCTAGCCCCGTCACTGTGTGAAGCAGGTGGGGGCAACTGCAGAGGCCGGGATCTGCCTTTCTACAGTCTTGGCAGCCTGAGGCTGCAGCAAAAAATGTGCAGCTCAGGTTGCCCTGAGGGGCAGAATCAAAGCTGCCAGCAGACCCCCCACACAGCAGAGAAGGCCTTGCGCAGCTAGAGCCCAAGGACAGTCTCCAAAGATAAGTGTGGGGAGACCTAATTACCATGTAAAGTTGGCCTGGCCTGACCTCTCTGCCTGGTTAACTTTGCTTCTGAGCCTTATCCTCTGTTAATACAGGCTTTATTCTTTCTCCTAGCCTAGGAGAATGCTTGCAACAAACGTGACTTTCTAGGTATAGAGAGAAGTGGGTATGAAAGGCCTGTGGATCCCCAGTTTCATCTGGGGTCCTCCTTCAGGGTGCTGCTTGGCCAGGGGCAAGTCTGAGCGTGGAGGTGACACGCACAGAGTTAATGCCAGTGTAGGGGGAATAGGCTCCCTCCCCAGCAGAAACATCTGGCGTGACACTGGGGACACAGTTACAAACATTTGCACAGGCCCAGGGGGTTCCCATGCCTGAGAACTGGCTAGATAGTTCCTGGTACACATTTATTTCCTTGAAGGAGGTATTTTATATTCTATTCTGTAATTCAATTCCTTTGGCTCCCCACCCTGCTAAAAAGGAAAAGAACATACAGTCCAAACAATTTTTAAAAACCAGATTTTTTTTCCCCTCCAAATAGTACATGTGCACAATTCATGCAGCTTTTATACACATCTGTAAGCGATGACTTGTTTATACCAGCCTTACAATATTTTAAAAATAAAGTATAATGTTTTTCAGTCTGTATACAATAGCATTTTCTTTTATCAACCCTCCACATACAAATGTATTTCCCCCCTTTAGGGTGTAACTACATGTCTAAATAGTAATGTATACAATCAATGTATAGGAAGGATATGCACATTTTACAGCAAACATACCAAAAGGATGTATGACACTCTTGTTGATTTTTTTTAAAATACAGTAACTAATAACCTGCAAAGTTAGAAAAGGCCACCTAAGTTGGTTTGAGCCTATTCTATGTTCTGGGGTTAAAGGATTTAGGACCCTGGAATGAGAAAGTATTCCAGAAAAAACATAATTCAGTCTTGTCATTTTACCTGTGTGATCACAGAGGCTTAGGAGGAAAGTAATTTTTTCAAGCTGCTGACTTTTCCACAGCCCAGAACCGGGACTCCTGATTTCAAAGGGGAGCTCTTTCTATCATACCTCACAATCTCTAGTCTGCAGCTGGAATTTTCCTCCGGAAAAAGCTGATCCCAGCAGCCTGTTGTGCCATACCAACCCTCCGAGCACCAGAAATCCAGCCTCAGCCCTCCTCTAGGAGGGCTTTTCAAAATGTGGTTGGAGGACCAGCACTTTTGGCCTGATCTGGGGGCTGCTTAGAAGCCAGACCTACTGATTGAGAATCTGCATTTTAACAAGATCTCGGCAGCAACTCTTCCAGGCTTGTGTCTCTACTGCCACACTGTTCCCTTAAAGACCTGTTTAATCACTTCCCTCTAAGGCGTTAAGAACCCTGGTCTGACGTTAGACTTCATAGGTGCATCTGAAAACTGAGATATTTCAAGCTGTCCACTTGTGACTAGCCTTCATGGGTCCTTAAACTGGCAGTTTGGGAACAATTGACCTAAGATGTTGTGTTGGAATAATTTAGAATAGGTAAACCTGGGAAGGCTTTCCTTGTGGCTCAGTGGTAAAGAATCTGCATGCCCATGAAGGAGCTCATTTGATCCCTGAGTCAGGGAGATCCCCTGGAGAAGGAACGACAACCCACTCCAGTATTCTTGCCTGGGAAATCCCATGGACAGAGGAGCCCAGAGGGCTCCAGTCTACAGGGTTACAAAGAGTCAGACACGACTGCGCAAAGTGAACAACAACGTCGAGAAACCTGGGGAGTGAAATACGCTCAGTCGTGTCTGGCTCTTTGCAGCACCATAGGCTACACAGTCCATGGAACTCTCCAGGCCAGAATACTGGAGTGGGTAGCCTTTCCCTTCTCCAGAGGACCTTCCCAGGGGATTGAATCCAGGTCTCCCACATTGCAGGTGCATTCTTTTCCAGCTGAGCCACAAGGGAAGCCCAGGGAAACATGGGCAACCAGCAAGCATTTCTCCCTGCTACCTTGTTTTTCCCTCAGAGAAACACAGAAGTCAGGTTACAAAAGCTGTTTTTCTACTGTTTGTTTTCTCTCTTATTTCTTTCCCTTTCATCGGCTTCTCACTTGCTCCTGATTTGAGAAGATAAACTGGAATCTTAAATTTCCTCTTCCACTTCCCCCTGGTTAATCAGGAGCTAATATCCCAGAGGCCTATTTATGCCATTCTGAGATCTAGTCATCGAAACGATCTGGCTGCCTGTCTGCTCTCCCAAGGATCCTCAGGACTGATTTGACTAATCTGGTTTGCTAAACACAAGTCTCCCCCTAGCTCATCATTCCTGAGGTTGTGATTTGGTCTGAGGGAACAACATTTCCAGAACAAGTCAAGGTTAAACGCTAGTTAATGAGCTCTCTTTTTCAGAGTGAAAGTAAGCGCTTACCCATGGCTCCCAGCTCTGAATTTGAGCTGATTCCAGGAGAGGGGACAGTTGTGTATATTAGAGTGTAATCTAGTTCGGCGTTATTGTTTTTGTTCTGAAGGGCTCCTCTCCTAAGAGACAACAGTTTAGGGCAGGGCCAGTCAGCAGCATATTTTATGTTTATAAAAGGCTGTTTGCCAAAAACCCACTGTCTCTCATGACTGTTCACCTTTGCCTCAGTGATATCTGCTGAGTATCTGGGCTCACACTGACCACAGCAGAGTCCTGGGTATTATTTGCTCAAATGATTTATTCCTCTTCCTCCTTCTCTGTCTGTCTCTCTTTTTTTAAAGTTAAATATGTGCCTGATAACTCAACTGATAAAGAATCTGCCTGCAGTGCACGAGACCCCGGTTCGATTCCTGGGTCAGGAAGATTCACTGGAAAAGGGAAGATTACCCACTCCAGTATTCTTGGGCTTCCCTGGTGGTTCAGCTGGTAAACAGTCTGCCTGCAATGCGAGAGACCTGTGTTCAATCCCTGAGTTGGGAAGATCCCCTGGAGAAGGGAACGGCTATCCACACAGTATTCTGGCCTGGAGAAGTTCATGGACTGTCCATGTGGTTGCAAAGAGTCGGACACGACTGAGCAACTTTCGTGTGCAGGACGGATCAGGCTGGGGCGGGGTGGGGTGGGGATGGTGAGCTGCTTCAGTGTTGTACTACTTCCATAAAGTAGACTTTATGAGTTATACACTTGCAGTTTTGTTTTCTGACTTATTGTTCTCTATCCTTCAGTTGTTCTATTAATTTGATAGTATATGGTTTCAGCCAAGCATTTGTTCCAAATTCTGCCAGACCAAAACTCTTCCGAGGAACCCTCTGAAGTAAGCAGAGCTTCATCCACCCAGCCCCCGGCCACTGCACTGTTTCCCTAGGGGCCTTTGGAAGCTGAATGGAGTCCCTTGGTGAACCCCAGCTTAGCTCATGTCAAGACTCTGTGTGTGTGTCTGTGATGAAGAGCATCCACGGGCAATTCTGTGACCAGCTCAGGGGCAGAAACACAGGTCAGACAGAAGCAGCGGGTTAGGAACCAGATCTGAGTGTTGGAAAGTGAGTACCAGATTTGTGGGGTCAACTCCTTCCCTTGTGGGGTGAGTGTCTTCCTTCAGGCGCTATGTAGGCCATTCACCGCAAAGGCATTCACATTCCCTTCCGTCTGCTTTTGTAATGCCCTGGGGATTTGCTTGAGTATAGAGGTCACTGTCTGCAACAATTAAGCTTTAAAGTTAATTCCCAAAATAAATAGAGCAAATTGACACCACTTTGGTTATAATTTTTCTTGCTTTCAAACTCCAAAAGACAACAGTGAACCAGCTACCAGACTTGGTTCCTGGAAATTCAAGAAACATAGGCATTTTATTTTCTACCTTTCTAAATGAGGCAATTTAGGGCTGTCAGAAACAACAAAATCCTGTAAAAGTCTTAATTTTACAATTTTGCTGGCATTTCTGAGAGGACAGAGAACCTTTGTTTCTATTTTTTTTTAACTATATAAGTAGTGGTTTCTTTTTAAACTGGGATGATACAAGGTTGTAATCTTTTTAATTCAGACCTTGCAGCAGGAAAGCTGGGCTCACTTGTGAGCTGTATTATTCAGTAACACACTCTGCATGGAACAGGGAAAGTAAATAGCTGAACACATACTTTATAATTACACGCGGAGGGAATTCAAAGCTGCGGCGGGGAGCGGAGTTTGGGGGCCTGGGGCGGCAGCTGCAGTTTCTGGCTTCTCCCCCCATATGCTGAAAGCATGAGAGGGATCTAGAGGTCCCAGCAGAAACCCCAGTAGTGAGGGGAATTGAGGTGCACAGAGCAGAAAATGAAGGTTCTGTCTCTCTGGGCCCCAGCCAGCAGGAAAATAATGAGGATTTATAGAATAAAACGTGCACCTACTCAGGGACTCCACAGATTCACTCCCATTTTCCCAGGTGGTGTTTAGGACACCTCACAATTTCAATAACTTTGCTAAGGAAAACGATTCCATGGTCAAATAAACTTGAAAAAGATGTATACTAGATTCCCTGCTGGACAATCAAAAGTCATGTTAGCACAGCCAACACTATGAGAGGTTCTATAGAAGAGACATTTGTTTAACCCCATCTCCCCATTTCTGTTTCGATTTTTTCAGCTGTAAAGTTCTATCGGTTCTTGCTGACCAAGCAGTTTCTGCTTTCCAAACTAGTTCATTCGATGACAGAGAAAACTGTATAATTCAGATTTTAAAGATTGGATTATACCACACTCAAACTAAAGGGATTTAATTGTTCTCATTGGAGAAGGAAATAGTGACCCATTCCAGTATTCTTGCCTGGAGAATCCCATGGACAGAGGAGCCTGGCCGGCTACAGTCCATGGAATTGCTAGAGTCAGACAAGACTTAGCAACAAAACCATCGTCCATGTAAACCGACAGGCTGTCATAATTTACCTGTGGTAACCCGAACTTTTACTTGTCATGCTGTTACTCATCAGCTGTGTGACCTGGGCTTTCCCTTAACCTCGGTTTCTCCAGTTTTGATCTTTGAATTAAAAATCTTTTCCAGCTCTAAAACTTGTCCTTGGTGGGGGATCGAGGGGAGTATTGATTAGAGACTTTCTTTCAATTGTTCATCCAGCTGTTAATTGCTTTCCCACTATTCCATCATAGAATCTGTTCATTAGAAAAGTAATACCAGATATTGAAGTTGTTGAAAAACCAAAGATTAATGAGCAGTTACTATGTGCCAGACACTTTTGTATGAGTTTCACTTGTATTAGCCCCAAGGCCAAACCACACCAACGCCCACTTCTCTGTGAGCCCAGGAACCTAGAAAGGACACGTTTAATTAGTCAAATGTGGAACAAGTATAAAATCTACTACCTCTTTCTGAAGGATTAACCAGCCAAGTCCCCGTCCCCTAAATTTTTAAAAAGGGGCATGTAAGTGTGTTGCAAAGCACAACCATTGCTATTATCTTGCTTTTCACAGTTTCACAGGTGCGCTCTTTTTGTGTTCAACAAGATTTCTACAGGTTATTTGCAGTGTGCTATAAACCTAGGCATTGATAAGGCAGATCAAACATTTCCTCCTCGTGAGGTGATAGCTCGTATTGCTTTAACTTTAAACCTCTCTCCAGGGGCCAGTGGACTCTATCTAGGGGTTGGGGGGTAGGGGGTGGGGAATAGTCAGTATGTTTACAGAGCATCCCTGAGGCAGAGCACACTGGTGATGTGAGGACAACTGGAGCCATGGAATGCCATAGCAATTGTACACATCATGTGTACAAAACACAGGATGCCAATGTGTTTTTTAACATCCTGACTCATCTTCTCCAGCCCTACCAGTGCGTATGAAGTTACCCCAAGGACAAGTCTGTATTAATCAGGACTCATTTGCAAATGACAAAAGCACAACTCTAACTAGCTTAAGCAATAAAGGGTGTTTCCTAGTCCCTATAACTGAAAAGTTAGTCCCTAATCCCTGAAAAGTTCATGGGTTGCACAGCTTTGGGCACACCTAGATCCAGGCACTCAAGCCATATGATGAAAGTCTCTTTCAACCTTTTGCTCTGTTTCTCTCTCCTGTTCAAAATGTAAGGCCTCGTTCTCCTCTACAGCAGACCACTTCCACAATGAGGCCCGGGAAGATTGTCACTTGTATCTCCAGTTTATATAATCCTTGTAGTTTACAGTCCCAGAGGAAGCAAGTGCGTCTTTCCTTGCACAGCAGTGGCCTAAACTCTGGGACTCAGCTGCCTAGTTATATAGTCTGTCTCTACCACTTAGCTGTGTGGTCTTAGGCAAACTACTCTATCTCAGTTCCTTTATCTGTAGTGAAAGTTGCTCAGTTGTGTCTGACTCTGTGACCCCATGGACTATATAGTCCATGGAATTTTCCAGGCCAGAACACTGGAGTGGGTAGCCTTTCCCTTCTCAGGGGATCGTCCCAACCCAGGGGTCAAATGCAGGTCTCCTACATTGCAGGTGGATTCTTTACCAGCTGAGCTATCAGGGAAGCCCTCCTGTATCTGTGGGGGGGTAGGGGGGGGCAGATAACAGTATCAATCTTTTGAATTGATGTGAGGGTTAAATGCATCTGAAGTATTTAGAGCAGTTCCCGGCATAGAGCAAGTACTCAATAAATGCCAGTGTTCGGAGAGGACCTTCAATAGAAGAGTTGGCTAAGCTGATCTTATCTGCTATCTCTGGAGAAATCAGTGTGGGAGAGCAAATGAAATAGTCTGATTGGCCAGACCTGAGTCACATTTCCACCCCTGTGCCCTGGGGAGGGCAGTAATGAAATCACAGTGAGTCATGGAGAAGTCATTTCCAAGGAAAGACTGGTGGGCAGCAAATGGCATGTGTCCACGCCAGACCAACACCTGGTCCAGACCTGACTAGGACAGGAAAGAAACTGGTGGCTCAGCCCTATCTCCGGTGTGATTTGGAATGAAGTTGAGTCATCAGCATGAATTACTTACATTCAATCTTAATGGAGCCCCAGAGTGGAAGCATCATCACCCTCGCTGTCTCAGAACAGGACCTGTCTAGATGTCTTCATTCCAGCTGGATAGCAGCTTGGTTACCCAGCCTTGAACTCCTGGTCCTGAGTACACCTGGGACACTCTGTGAACAGCATTTCGCTTGGCCGTGGCCCTTACACAGCCTGGTCTGGATTCTGGTCCAGTGACTCCTGTGGATCACCCACGCTACTACCCACTGTTGCTGCCTGAAACCCCTTGGCACCTTGCCTTACCTACTGGTTTGGTCGGTACTCACTGAATGGGCATGTAATTTATTAGCCAGCTAGGGAAGTGGTACTGACCACACCTCAGTTTCGGCTTTCCAAATGGCGCCAGTGGTAAAGAACCCACTTGCCAATGCAGGAATGTAAGAGACATGCGTTCGACCCCTGGGTCAGGAAGATCCCCTGGAGGAGAGTATGGCAACCCACTCCGGTATTCTTGCCTGGAGAATCTCGTTGACAGAGGAGCCTGGAGACTACAGTTCACGGGGTCTCGAAGAGTCGGACATGATTGAAGCAACTTATCATGCATGCACACCTCAGCTTGCTGCATCCTAAGATATTGTGTCTTGGATATCCTGGGGCCAATTTTCTCATGGTTTCACCTCTGTCCCCGAATTTCTTCTTGTGTTGTCCCAAATCCCAACATGTGATGGCCCCATTTTGACAAGATCAAGCTACACCTTATTTCTCAGTAACCTTGCTCTTACAGCTGTATTTGTAATGCTGTATCTTCTCTTCTTTCAGGGCTCTGGCTGTTACTCAGAAACCTCTTTTTATGTCCCCAACCATCTTACTGGGTAACATAATTTAAAAATTTTCTCTTGAAGAGAGCATCATCATTTTTAATGCCTTAGCCTAGGACAGTTACGTGGAGGCAAATGGGAGGTGCAATAAGCTTGAGTCTCCATAAATGGCCTCTTGGGTAGGGTGGAAAGTTGTAGATTCACTATGCATACATTAGCAGACAACTGCTTCTGAAGCTCGCTAATAAATCACATTTTCATGTCATCGAGTAGGTATTTATTTTACAATTAATGATTCCCCAAATACAAGAACTTCTAAAGAGCAGATAAAAGCAGCTGCAAATGTGGTCTCAGAATAAATATCAAGAAAGGAAACACAAGGAGCCTGTGGAGTTCCAGCTGCTATCCCCCCAACGCTTGTCAGCTTTCTTACGGTCAGGCACATTTTGAAGTTGGAAGGCACATTTCCACAAGGCACAGCTCTTGCCCTTATACATGATTCTTGAAATATTACAGACATTCTGGTTCCTATCAAAATAGTAGTCACCATCACCAAAATAATTCACTTCCTCCTCTTCCTCTGTTCTCCCTCCGGCCCCTCTTTGGCATCTGCAGCCTCCATCCTATGCTCAAGATGACAAACCCCAATTGTGGAGAATCTGTGACATTACATGCTCTAACACGAGCCGAGTGGGGCCAAAGTTAGTCTGTGATTCATGTGACTGGTCTGTTCGCCGGGGCAAGCGAGGCTTTCTCAACCCCACACCGTTAATCCTCGCCTCCACCAGACCAGTCGCATTTCCATCTTATTGTTGCAGCTGCAGTACGTTCCTTGAAATGAAACTGCAGTTTTCCAGGGATGGTAATTCCATCTTCCTGAGCTGATTCAAAGATTAAACAGAGTGCTTTAGAGACTGCATTCTCAGCAAGCACCAAGGGCAATCAAAAAGTGGTGTTTGGGCCAACAACAATACAAATTTCAGATGGAAAGGGGGACTGAAAAAAAGCCCTTAAAATTAGAGGTACTGGAATGAGCATAGATTTTTGACATTGAATGCTACGGGGGCTGCCTTCTACAGCATAAAAGGTTAAGGATTTTACGTCACTATTTCTTCAAAACTTGGGTCTCTCAGACAAATGAATGAGTGAAGCATTCAGTGCTATTCTGCTACTAATCTGCTTATTGATCTTGAGAGCTATGAATTTTTTTGCAGGATATTCACACTTTGCTCTTTAAATTTTTAGTGTGTCTTCTTATGTCTTGTGATACTGCAGGTCTGGATGCCTTACTTTGTTGTTTTTAACTGAAAGACAAATGACTGCTAACTTTAAGCCTGCCAGAAAAATTAGGATTATTGAGCCAAAAGATGGATAAAAACTTTGTCTTGGGAATTGTCAGAAAAGCCATGGCAGTCTGGTGCATAGGGAGAGATAGCAATCAGAATCTGAAGGATGGGGACTTCCCAGGTGGTTCCCTGACTAAGACTTGACGCTCCCAATGCAGGGGACCCAGATTCCATCCCTGGTCAAGGAATTAGATCCCACATGCCACAGCTAAGAGCTCTCATGCCTCAGCTAAAAATCCTGGGTTGCCACTCCTAGGACCGGGTTCAGTCAACTAAATAAATATCAAAAAAAAAAAAAAAAAAGAATCTGATGGATGGTATGTCTTTGAAGATTACCTGCTCTCTCCAGCCAGTCTGACCTCCTGGTGGCTACCCTGGAGAAGGTTTGGAATGTCTGGGCACCCTGGCAGCACCGTTCTCACTGCAAGACTACCTACCAGCGGACTCGAGCTTTGAAAGACTTTTATGAGCAGTGCGTCTCCTGGGTGCTTCCTTTGTTCCTCTCCACTGTGTCAAGACCAGGGGGTTTTGTCCTCTTCCTTCTGGTCGGTGTCACATCATGTCACCCATTAGCAACAATCCTGGGGCATGTTATGGCCCCAAGGCCCATCTTTTGGAAGGAACTCTCCCAGCTTCCACTTCCCTGGGGGAACAGAAAGATGGGTTCACCCCCATTCTCTTGAACTCTTACAGCCCCCCATTGCACCTACTGCTTTCTACAGGCCTGACTTCTAATCCTGACCTTCCCTCTTTTCAATCATTTGACCCTGAGCCAGTCACTTAAACTCTTTGCCCCTCAGTTCTGGCTTTTAGAAGGACTGCTGCCTACAAAGTATGAAGTAAAGTTCTCTTCCCTCAACATAAACTCTCCCTCCATGCCCCAGATTCAGTTTGTAGTGATTCAGTTCTTTGTCTGTCCACCATGCCCCCACCCCCCACCCCAGCCCTTATTTCTTTTTAAAGAATCTTGTGAAGAAATCCATTGATTCCTGAATAGGTTGTTGAAAGATGAAAATAGTGGTTTCATGAGCCATCTGGGCTTTTGGAAGGGGAGAAAGTATGCATAAAAAAAAGCAAGGATCCCCAAGAAATAAACTGTACTAACTTCACAGCTCTACCCAGGGCTGCCTGCTTACACAACCTTGTCATTTCTTTTTCCTGTGTACATGAAGTCTTTATATAACCAGATAGCATAAGCAGAAATTCAATTTAGCAGAGAAACAGAAGCAGATAATATTTGTTTATTGACAAGGGAAGCAATCAGCCTTTGTTCCCTAACGTATTAAACAGACAAGGGTTCTTCTCCCTGTGTCCAACTGCCGCCTGAGGAAGCAAGAGGTGGGAGGCCTGCCGAGGGAGGGGAACACTCTCCCTGGAGTTTTCAGGGGCAATAATAGCATTCTGGGACTTCCTGGTGGTCCACTGGTTAACAGTTCGTCTGCCAAGGCAGGGGGACACAGGTTCGATCCCTAGCCCAGGAAGATTCCACAATCTGGGGCAACTAAGCCTGCTCGCCACAACTACTGAAGCCCCTGTGCTCTAGAGCCCATGCTCTGCAACAAGAGAAACCTCCACAGGGAGAAGCACCGAAATAATAAAAAGCCTGCATCCAGCAACAAAGACTCAGTACAGACAAAAAGAAAAAAACACACAAAAAACCCAGCATCCTGGTCTTCATGCTTCCTTTTTATTTTGACACGAACTCCCTGGGCCCTCCAATCTCCATGAGCCCCATAAGAAGGTCTGACAAATCTTTCAGGGTACCATGCATGGTTTTAGTGCTAGGGTTTTTCTTTTTTCTTATATCATGAATCTAAACAACTTCCAAAGGAAAGTAAAGAAAAAGAACTGGTTAGCTCAACATAAAACCATTAACCATGCCTCCAAATTCTCTTCCATCACTGGCAACACACGCACATGTTGTTGCAAAGCTGTGATCTGTGTATACACACAATTTCACATTATGCTTTTTTCACTTAACTGTATTCCACATATACATCTCCATGACTTGGCTGATACTCCAAACTTAAAATTTTTAATGGAGGATATTCTGTCTTGTTCCAACTTAGCTACAGGACCATTCATTCGCCTATCATGGAACTCTAGATAGTTTCAGCCCATTGAGAATCAATCTTTGTAAATATCCCTCAGTTTCCTGGGTCATTTTTGTAGGGTGTGCTAGGTTTTAAGCTTATCTGTTTGTTTCTATGACTTCTTCTGTCACAGTTATCACTTTGTGTTTGGGGATGTCATTTCTAGATGTGGTTGCTTTAAAAATGATCCTGTTGTCTAGCTATCAGTGCATTCAGGGTCCTGAAATGTAATCAGGGCCACTCTAAAAAGCAAACAATACAAGTGTTGCCACCTGTGGATGCACAATTCATTACACTTGTTTCACTTGGGCTCTGCTGAAGATCAGCATAAAAGGAAGAGAAAATTTATTATAATTCCCACAAACTTAATCCCCAGACTTATTAACATAAAAATTTGCATTTTCCTGTTCTTTTTGTTATGTTAGACCTTCTTCTAACATGGGTCATTGACTGTAAGCTAGTATAAATTTTGCTTCATTACAATTTGCATTAAATGTATTTAAAACCTTTCCATTTGATCAAGGCTCCACATTTCTTTTTAATTTAAAAGTTCCAAACATCAAACATTTTGAAAACCCAGGGACAGTACGGATCCTAGTGCTCTAAATGAAATGATGTCAGCAAACAGCCAGGGTTTGTCAGTCCTCAGCGGAACCAATTTTCGCTAATTCAAAGATGAAAAATAGCTTCCATATTTCATAGAAAGAGTTCTACTAATAACCATAATAGAGGAGCAGTTACTTTTCTTCATACTTTAACAACGAATCAGTATGTATGCATTAAGAAAATAGGCAAACAGCATGCACTTTGTTAAACCATAATTTATATCAGTCAAAGAGGGAGAACCAAGAACCCAATAGTTTGTAACCAAGATTTTATAAATACTATTCCTCTAAAATATTCAGCTGAATAATACATTCTAACCACAGCCCTCACTCATCAACAGAGAATGCCTTATATGTAGTAGAAGGTCAATAAATGAATTCCTGAATCACTTCTTATTCATTTTTTGATTTGTTCACTCTTCGTTCATTCAGTAAGTTTTGAGCTCTTACTATGTACCAGGTTCAGAACTATGTGCTAATAACAGGATGAATAAATAACAGTCTCTCGCCATCTATTTAAAGTAGAAATTAGAAAAGGCCAGTTACAAAGTGTTTGATCGTAGGGAATAGAAAATAGACTAATTGTAGTGCAAACATTACACATGTTTATATCAACACTCGCTGACATATATCACAGCAGGATCCTCTGTGATCCCCTCCCAGAATACTGGAAAGAAAAGCAAAAATAAACAAATAGAATCTAATTAAAATTAAAAGTTTCTGCACAAAAAAAGAAACTATAAGCAAGGTGAAAAGACAGCCTTCACAATGGGAGAAAATAATAGCAAATGAAGCAACTGACAAACAACTAATCTCAAAAATATACAAGCAGCTCCTTCAGCTCAATTCCAGAAAAATAAACGACCCAATCAAAAAATGGGCCAAAGAACTAAACAGACATTTCTCCAAAGAAGACATACAGATGGCTAACAAACACATGAAAAGATGCTCAACATCACTCATTATCAGAGAAATGCAAATCAAAACAACAATGAAGTACCATTTCACACCAGTCAGAATGGCTGCGATCCAAAAGTCTACAAGCAATAAATGCTGGAGAGGGTGTGGAGAAAAGGGAACCCTCTTACACTGTTGGTGGGAATGCAAACTAGTACAGCCACTATGGAGAACAGTGTGGAGATTCCTTTAAAAATTGCAAATAAAACTACTTTATGACCCAGCAATCCCACTGCTGGGCGTACACACCGAGGAAATCAGAATTGAAAGAGACACGTGGACCTCAGTGTTCATCGCAACACTGTTTATAATAGCCGGACATAGAAACAAGCTAGATGTCCATCAGTAGACAAATGGATAAGAAAGCTGTGGGACATATACACAATGGAGTATTACTCAGCCATTAAAAAGAATACATTTGAATTAGTTCTAATGAGGTGGATGAAACTGGAGCCAATTATACAGAGTGAAGCCAGAAAGAAAAACAGCAATACAGTATACTAACACATGTATATGGAATTTAGAAAGATGGTAATGATAACCCTATATGTGAGATAGCAAAAGAGACACAGATGTATGGAACAGACTTTTGGACTCTGTGGGAGAGGGAGAGGGTTGGATGATTTAGGGGAATGGCATTGAAACATGTATACTATCAGGTAGGAAGCGAATTGCCAGTCTATGTTCGATGCAGGATGCTTGGGGCTGGTGCACGGGGATGATCCAGAGAGATGATGTGGGGTGGGAGGTGGGAGAGGGGTTCAGGATTGGGAACTCATGAACATCCGTGGCTGATTCATGTCAATGTATGGCAAAACCAATACAGTTTTGTAAAGCAAAATAAAGTTAAAAAAAAAAAAGAAGAAGAAGAAGAAGAAGGGTAGAGGAAGCTCTACCCTTCACATTTGGCCACCCAATGTGAAGAGCCGACTCATTTGAAAAGACTCTAGTGCTGAGAAATGTTGAAGGCAGGAGGAGAAGAGAGGCAATAGAGGATGAGATGTTTGGATGGCATCATCGACTCAATGGACATGAATGTGAGCAAACTCCAGGAGATGGCGAAGGACAAGGAGGCCTGGCGTGCTGTAGTTCCTGGGGTAGCAAAGGGTTGGACCCAACTGAGTGGCTGAACAACAACAACAACAACAATGGTTCCAGGGATGATTTGGTGACTCAGTGAAGATGACTGTCATAGAATCTGGCTTTTCAGAGCAAAAAGAAGGGAGAAAGAGCAATACCAGCAAGCTCTCCAAGTTCTCTTCTTTTGTCTTTTTTTTAAAAATCAGGAATCAAATCTTGTCCCAGAAGTACCCCAGCAGACTCACACTTACACCTTCATTAATCAGACCCCTAGCTGGAAGGAAGACCTCCCAACCTCCATAGAGTGAGAGAGAAAGGGAGAAGTGTATTGGTTTGCCGGAAGGGCTCCCAGATCCCCAGCTAACACTCTCTACTGCTGCAGGAACCTGGGGTTGTACGAAGTTCTGCCAGGGACTGTGGCAACTTCAAGAGTCAAAATGCAATGTATTCCTTCATTCAGTAAAGATTAATTTGAGGATTTTCTCTGGGCTGGATCCTGATGATAGAGCTGTGAAGATAAACACAATTCCTTGGAGAACTTAAAGTATGGAAGGAAAAATATTAATAGATGATGAACTAGATAGATGATGAATTTGTCATCTGTGAATAGATGAATAGATATGATGAATTTATCAGCACAGACACTAATGACCCGGGACCTCCCTAGTTGTCCAGTGGCTAGGACGCCTCACTCCCAATGCAGGGGGCCTGGGTTCAATCCCTGGTCAGGGAACTGGATCCCACATGCTATAGCTAAGAGTCCATATATCACAATTGAAAGATCCTGCATGCTGCTACTAAGGCCCAGCTCAGCCAAATAAATAATTTTTAAAAATTACTAATGACCCCATTAGGATTTAACCCCAAATCCAACCTTGCCAGGCCCCACTGATCCAGAGACGATCTTACCAAATTGCTATAGGTGGGATTCTTTTCATCTGATACACCCATTAACTCAAGCCACTGACCCATTTCAAGAGTGTGTTTCAAACACAAGGATTACAATCAGTTGAGTTCAGTCACTCAGTCATGTCTAACTCTTTGCAACCCCATGGACTGCAGCACAACAGGCTTCCCTGTTCATCACCAACTCCCGGAGTTTACTCAGACTCATGTCCATTGAGTTGGTGATGTCATCCAA
Organism: Madoqua kirkii; assembly: GCA_006408675.1. NCBI lineage: Eukaryota > Metazoa > Chordata > Mammalia > Artiodactyla > Bovidae > Madoqua > Madoqua kirkii. The sequence goes on along the minus strand of SJYC01031848.1, from coordinate 44,375 downwards.
CCATCTCATCCTCTGTTGTCCCCTTCTCCTCCTGCCTTCAATCTTTCCCAGCATCAGGGTCTTTTCCAATGAGTCAGTTCTTTGCATTGGATGGCCAAAGTATTGGAGTTTCAGCTTCAGCATCAGTCCTTCCAATGAATATTCAGGACTAATTTTCTTTAGGATGGACTGGTTGGATTTCCTTGCAGTCCAAGGGACTCTCAAGAGTCTTCTCCAGCACCACAGTTCAAAAGCATCAACTCTTCAGTGCTCAGCTTTCTTTATAGTCCAACTCTCACATCCATACATGACTACTGGAAAAACCATAGCTTTGACTAGATGGACCTTTGCTGGCAAAGTAATGCCTCTGCTTTACTTTACTTGAGCTGAATGTGGCTCAGATCATGAACTCCCTATTGCCAAATTCAGACTTACATTGAAGAAAGTAGGGAAAACCATTATACCATTCAGGAAGTGACAGATAGATTCAAGGGATTAGATCTGATAGACGGAGTTCCTGAAGAACTATGGACGGACATTTGTGACATTGTACACGTAGCAGTGATCAAGACCATCCCCAAGAAAAAGAAATGCAAAAAGGCAAAATGGTTGTCTGACGAGGCCTTACAAATAGCTTAGAAAAGAAGAAAACCAAAAGGCAAAGGAGAAAAAGGAAAGATATACCTATTTGAATGCAGAGTTCCAAAGAATAGCAAAGAGAAATAAGAAAGTTTTCCTCAAAGATCAGTGCAAAGAAATAGAGGAAAACAATAGAATGGGAAAGACTAGAGAACTGTTCAAGAGAATTAGAGATACAAATGTCCGTCTAGTCAAGGCCATGGTTTTTCCTGTGGTCATGTATGGATGTAAGAGTTGGACTGTGAAGAAAGCTGAGTGCTGAAGAATCGATGCTTTTGAACTGTGGTGTTGGAGAAGACTCCTGAGAGTCCCTTGGACTGCAAGGAGATCCAACCAGTCCACTCTAAAGGAGATCAGCCCTGGGTGTTCTTTGGAAGGAATGATGCTAAAGCTGAAACTTTAGTACTTTGGCCACCTGCTGCGAAGAGTTGACTCATTGGAAAAGACTCTGATGCTGGGAGGGATTGGGGGCAGGAGGAGAAGGGGACGACAGAGGATGAGATGGCTGGATGGCATCACCGACTTGATGGATGTGAGTCTGAGTGAACTCCATGAGTTGGTGATGGACGAGGAGGCCTGGTGTGCTGCGATTCATGGGGTTGCAAAGAGTCAGACATGACTGAGCGACTGAAGGGAACATTTCATGCACAGATGGACACAATAAAGGACAGAAACGGTATGGACCTAACAGAAGCAGGAAATATTAAGAGGTGGCAAGGATACACAGAAGAACTATACAAAAAAGATCTTCATGACTCAGATAACCACGATGGTGTGATCACTCACCTAGAGCCAGACATCCTGGAATGCAAAGTTAAGTGGGCTTTACGAAGCATCGCTGCGAACAAAGCTAGTGGAGGTGGTAGAATTCCAGTTGAGCTATTTTAAATCCTAAAGATAATGCTGTGAAAGTGCTGTACTCAATATGCCAACAAATTTGGAAAACTCAGCAGTGGCCACCGGACTGGAAAGGTCAATTGTCATTCCAATCCCAAAGAAAGGCAATGCCAAAGAATGTTCAAACTACCGAGCAATTACAATCAGGCCTCTCTGCAATTTCACAGGCATGCTCTCTGCAGGCTGTTTGTATGCCACTGGCACCTCCCAGCTGTTGACACTGTCTTAGGGACCCAGGCACTCACAAGGCAGATCAGTTTTGTCGAGTGAAATCGTTGCCCTTTGCTGTGCTAACTGCAGCCTCTCGCCCTGTCTCTCCAGTGACCTGAGGGTGTGGGCCGGCAGTGAGCATGGCTGTGGGCCAGCACAGGAGTCTGGGGGGCTTACTTGGTGTACGCTGGTGACATGCGGACAAACTGGAGCTGCTGGAAAAATCAGAGAGCAAAGCCTCAGCCCTGGGAAAAATCGTCAATGGACCTCACCAGGCCCGAACAACGGCTGGGCCACTTGTGGCAACATAAAAGGCCGACATCCCGGCCATGAGTAATGTGCTCTTGGCAGCTGTTAAAAGGGGCCTAAAACCCCACTGGCTCCCGGACCCAGCCGGACGGGCCAGGTGCAGGCTGACAGGAGAGCTGTGTTGATTCTAAAGGCCAGAGATGTTATTTTGAGGTTTGACTGTTTATGTCTCATTACTGCTAATTTCCATGAGTTTGCAGGCCTCGGTCTGTCAGCCCCATCTCTGGTGGAGAAATCCATTTACACATGAAGGCTATGCACTAACCCGTCCCCACCCCCCACGTTTTGTTTGATGACAATCATTTCTGGGAATACAATCTTCGTATGGAGGTTTCTCAAGCAATTTGGGTTTGTGGCCCCCTCTCCCCCAGCGTTTCTTACTGGATATGAGCAGGGCTGGCCTGAGACTCATTTAAACAGCATTTATACCTTCTACGCTCCCCTTAGAGTGCTTGTGACTATTAAGACAGGGGCGTCTGTAAATACATAAATAGTATTACTTTCTCTTCTACAGTTAGAAAATTCCAAGGGAAAGGATCAGATCAATAAGACAAAGAGTATGCAACATGGAGGATTAAATTTGACAAGAAACGTGCAGGCGACAAAGGGCCCTCGTTCCCTGGGCACTTCTGGTCCATTCCCTGTGCTGCCCTCTGACCCTGTGGATTCTCATCCCATGTAGCCCCTTCCTGGACCCTGGTTGTAACCCTTCTGACAAAGAAGTGTTTTTTGCTTTTTTTATTATGGAAAATTTTAAACATATACAAAGGAAATCAAATAGTATAAAGAACGCTCCTATACCGGTTACATGCTGCCATTTTTAGCTTATGTATACCTCTCCTCTCCTCCTCCGAACTCCATTCTTGTTTTTTTCACAGCTTTTAAAGTAAACTGTATATGTATTGAAATGCATCACTCTTAGCTGTATAAGTTTGACAAATGGATACACCACCCATGTAACTTATAGCCCATCACAGTATAGAATTTTCAGGTTCCCAGAAAGTTCCCTGGTGTACCTTCCCATTCAATTCCCCCAGACAACCATTGTTCTATTTTTTTTTTTTTAAATTAAACCTTAGTGGTTTTTTTTTTTTTGGCCTGTTTTAGAACTGACAAAGATTTTTCTGATCTGTGTCCTATCTCTGAACTCTCTTCTCTGTTCCCTAAGATAGGAGCTAGCTTATCTGCTGAGACAATAGACCTTCATCCATCCATGTTCATGCTCTCAAGTCAAGTCTAGCCATTTCACAGAGGTCTTTGGTGATATAGACAGTAAACCCAAAGGGTCTTTCTTCCAAGGTGAGGTCTTGTGGCCAGCTGGGTTGGAAGAGACAACACTTATTCCCTATTGTGTGTGGTGCTAGCCAGGGAGGAATACAGGATTTGTACACTGATACCCAGGCACATCTTTGCTTGTGAACACTCTCTAGTTCCTCCCATCACTACTAGGGTTTAGTTTCACTGTTGTGGGCCCACCTGTTAGAGCCAACTCCCCTAACCCTTTCTTCTATTTGGCTGTACCCTGCTGCTCCCTTTTACTCGAGGTGGATCCCAGCATGGCAGAAAGGCACCCAGGTACCCTCCTTACACTCCAATTGTAACTTCTGAGGGATGGGTTTGAACATTGGAGAATGCCACCAAAACAAAGATTTGGAATTTTTTTTTCTACAATTGATATTAAGTTGTTTTCTCTAAGGTACAATAGGTATCTTTTAACACAGTTCCGGGTCTGATGGTGAAACCGTGCCTCAGCAGAGAGGAAGGAAAACGTGCTGAACATCTGCCTGCTATGTGCCAGCCTCTCAATCAGCTTCTAGAATAAGTTATAGTAAAAGGTACCCCAAGTAGCTGGCTTCTGTAAATCGTTCAGCAGGACTTTGGCCGTTCAGATGAACTAGGGCTCACTTCAGTGGGGAGAATTGATGACATTGCTATTATTATATCTGTAACATGTTGAGCACTCACTATGGCCAGCTGTTTTATATACTTTCTACTAGTGCTTTTGAAGTAATCCATTTTAGTCTGTAGAGGAAAAGAAGGGAACACCATTTATTGCATTTCAGTGTTATAGCTGACATCTTAGACTGTGATCTAAGTACGATTATTATCCTTTCTTTACAGATGGTGGAACAGAAAATTAAAGAGTTAATACAGTAAGGTCCTTAGAACAGAGCCTGGCCCACAGAAAGCACTGTATACATGTTTCTTATGTTGTTATTAGGTAACTAACTCACTCAAGGTTGCCTAGCTAGTTAGGAGTAAAGAAGGGGCTTCAAGTAGGTGATCTTTCCTCTACCCTACTCTCTGGGGACGGCTTCTGAGCCCTTGGACCCAGAAGATACGGAGCTAAACTTGACCTCAGTTCCTGGTATTTGCAAGGGTCTGGTAGGATCTGGGATCTACAGCAAGATAGAGAGGCTTCTGTTAAGCTGGATGAAGAACCCACCTCTGGATTCTGCTCCCTGGAAAGATATCTTCATGCTGTTCTCTTAAAAAAGGCTTCGCTTGTGCATCTGCCCGTTGCTCAGAGTCCTGGTCAATTGGCTGTTAAGCACAGATGTAGTCAAGGCAATACCCACAGGAAATCCAATAAATATAAATATTTACTAGGGGCCTTTTATGTGTTGAGGCAATGAAATAGGTTCTCAAAAACGTGTGTGGTTAAGCAGGTCTCTGTAATAATCCTGACCATGGCCTCCATGCCCTGGCTGCCATCTGTTTTCTGACTTTGTCTTCTGTTCATCTCTGGTCTGCTTCCTGTGTTCCAGTTATAGCAGAATGTTGGGTACTAGCCATCTTCCTACCCCACGGACACAGCAGCTTATGTCTGTCTCAGGACCCCTGCAGATGCTCTTCTCAGCCTGGAAAGTTCCTCTCCTCGATCTGCTTGTGGATGCCTCTTTCCTTTCACTCAGCTCCAAAATCCCCATCCTCAGAGAGCCATTCCCATATCCCCTCTGCTTTTTTTTTTTACTACATTTCCCTGTTTATTTCCCACCTAGTGCTAATCCCAAACTGAAATTATTTTATAATTACTGAGGAAGCTGGGCTTCGAAGGTGGCACTGGTGGTAAAGAACCCACCCTGCTAATGCAAGAGATAGAAGAGATGCGGTTCCATCCCTGGATCAGGAAGATCCCCTGGAGGAGGGCATGGCAATCCATTCCAGTATTCTTGCCTGGTGGGGCTATAGTCCATAGGATTGCAAAGTCAAACACAATGAAAGCGACTTAGCGTGCACACAGAAAGCTGGCCTGGGAGCAGATTTAATGCTGGATCTTCTGTGCCTGGGACAGTGATCTCAGTTCATATTTGTCACATGCATGATAGTTAATAATCATCATTCCATTTGGATAATGCTTAGCTGCCCCTCATAGTCATCTGGTCCTCCCAACAACCAGAGTAGGCAGGGAAGGCAATTACGGTACAGAATGAGATGGTTGGATGGCATCACCGACTCGATGGACATGAGTTTAAGCAAGCTCCGAGAGTTGGTGAAGGACAGATGGATCTGGGATCTACAGCAAGATAGAGAGGCTTCTGTTAAGCTGGATGAAGAACCCACCTCTGGATTCTGCTCCCTGGAAAGATATCTTCATGCTGTTCTCTTAAAAAAGGCTTCGCTTGTGCATCTGCCCGTTGCTCAGAGTCCTGGTCAATTAGGCTGTTAAGCACAGATGTAGTCAAGGCAATACCCACAGGAAATCCAATAAATATAAATATTTACTAGGGGCCTTTTATGTGTTGAGGCAATGAAATAGGTTCTCAAAAACGTGTGTGGTTAAGCAGGTCTCTGTAATAATCCTGACCATGGCCTCCATGCCCTGGCTGCCATCTGTTTTCTGACTTTGTCTTCTGTTCATCTCTGGTCTGCTTCCTGTGTTCCAGTTATAGCAGAATGTTGGGTACTAGCCATCTTCCTACCCCACGGACACAGCAGCTTATGTCTGTCTCAGGACCCCTGCAGATGCTCTTCTCAGCCTGGAAAGTTCCTCTCCTCGATCTGCTTGTGGATGCCTCTTTCCTTTCACTCAGCTCCAAAATCCCCATCCTCAGAGAGCCATTCCCATATCCCCTCTGCTTTTTTTTTTTACTACATTTCCCTGTTTATTTCCCACCTAGTGCTAATCCCAAACTGAAATTATTTTATAATTACTGAGGAAGCTGGGCTTCGAAGGTGGCACTGGTGGTAAAGAACCCACCCTGCTAATGCAAGAGATAGAAGAGATGCGGTTCCATCCCTGGATCAGGAAGATCCCCTGGAGGAGGGCATGGCAATCCATTCCAGTATTCTTGCCTGGTGGGGCTATAGTCCATAGGATTGCAAAGTCAAACACAATGAAAGCGACTTAGCGTGCACACAGAAAGCTGGCCTGGGAGCAGATTTAATGCTGGATCTTCTGTGCCTGGGACAGTGATCTCAGTTCATATTTGTCACATGCATGATAGTTAATAATCATCATTCCATTTGGATAATGCTTAGCTGCCCCTCATAGTCATCTGGTCCTCCCAACAACCAGAGTAGGCAGGGAAGGCAATTACGGTACAGAATGAGATGGTTGGATGGCATCACCGACTCGATGGACATGAGTTTAAGCAAGCTCCGAGAGTTGGTGAAGGACAGAGAAGCCTGGCGTGCTGCAGTCCATGGGGTTGCAAAGAGTCGGACACGACTGAGCGACTGAACTGATGATGACAGAATGAGAAGCTGAGCCTCAGTTACGGGGACTGACTAACCTGCTGCGTGTTCCCTGTTTCCTCTTGAAGTTGTTTTGCGTCTTTCCCTATATGTCCAGCTCGAGGCCGGAAGCTGTTTATCTGGGGGGAGCTTGCCCTCTGGAGCTTGTTCAGGCTTGTGCCACAGCAGAGAAAAAAACGTATATTTGAAACAGCGAATGAAGGCCTGTAGAACTTCCAGCAGGAGATGTTGAATCGGCTGCTCCTTTGTAGGTCTTTGAAATAGGAAGAATTGTCTTCTTCTTTAAATGGTTTCTGGAAAAGCTATCCTAAAATAGGAGGAGTAAAATAGCTCCTATAATCCTTGATTTCTGTCACTGGAAAAGACAGTATGAGATATCATCGGGGCATTGGGAGTGGGGGAATAATGCTCATTGGAGAAGAACTGAGTGTATATATGTATATGTGTGTCTGTGGGGGGAGGGGGGATGTTTTCTGCCCTGTATGATGGAATGATGAATATATCCTACCTGGGGACATTTTAAGATATGATTCAGTTTTTAAAATTATATACACACACAGAGTCAGTGATGATTATTATTTGCATTTCAAAAAATCTCTCCAATGATAAAATAATTATTTTAATATCCAGAAAACTTTTGAGTATATTAAATAATATGTCAGGCACTTTTACATACAGTCTCTCACTCAGTGCTCACCACTCCCCTTTGAGATGGGTGTTTTATCTACAGTATTCCGAGGAGAAGCTAAAACTGAGAGAGAGGGCTTAAGGACTTTGCCTAAAGTTACACAGTAAGTGACAGAAATAAATCGGGACCTAAATCCAACGTTCTTTTAAAAATGTAGTCCTGACTATGGAATTGTCCTACAACACACAAAATGTGATTCTATCTAATGAAAGACATGTGGGTCTTCAATTTTTCAGCACTTTCCCTTCAGTCAGCCACTATATTGTCCTGTGTCACACATCCATCTTTCAGGTACAGACTCAGTGTATCAGTACATTTAGCTCTTACATGCCCCGGAGCGAGCAGTGCTGGCTCAGACATCCTGTTTTGAGGACCCGTGTTCAGAAATCTATTCCAGTTAAAGAGAGATGAGGACAGTTTGAAAGAACTAAAAACAACTTGGTACAATTAACATGTCAATGGCAGCAGCACAAAGTGCAGGGTTGAGTAATTTGGGCCTGTGTGAACAAACAGTTGAAATAATTCAAGCTCCTTCCTCGTGTGTATGTTTACACTCATACACACAAGCCTATCTTGTGTGTGTGTTAGTCGCTCAGTCATGTCCGACTCTTAGCCCAACTGTATGTAGCCCGCCAGGCTCCTCCATCCATGGGATTTTCCAGGCAAGAATACTACTGTGGATTTCCTTCTCCAGGAAGCCTATCTTACAAGCATACTCTTTTGAATCTGTGTTGAGAGCAATCTATCACTGACATAGTTTTCACCTTAATCTACTGGATTTCCTTTAGAATAGTTGGATAGAAAGAAACAAGAATCATAGAATTTCAACACAGTTCCAGCCTGATGAATCCAGCCTCAGTATTTTGGAGCTAAGGATGGAGAGCCTGAAAGAGACTCAAGGTCTTTCACTGAAGAGAGGCCCCAGCTAACAGCCTGTGGCTGCCAACAGCGATAACCGTGAAGGACTCTGTTCTCATTCTTGGACTTCTGTTTGCTCCTAAACAGAGATATTCGTTTGTGGCTGATGTGGAAGACTCTTTTCCTCAGGTTCAGTCTCACTGTGGTGTGGAAAGGGATTTAGTTTAATGCCTGAGTGGGCAAACTGGTGCAAGGGGCTTGAATGCTGAAATCCCTACGTGAAAAGCTCCTTCCCCAGTATTTCCTTTGCGGCCCTCAGATGCATGTGGACACCTTGTCCCAGGGAGCCTGGATGAAGGCCAGGAGTCTTGCACAGCAAGTGTGGGTGTTGAATCAACATACCTGGTTATGACTCTCCAGGGACTCTTCACTGAAGGTTGTGCAACTCCAGCTAAGAGGATGGGCTTTCCTTACTAGTTTTAACACTGGATTAGCTTTTAAAAAACAAACAACAGTGTCTTTACTCTCTTTTCAGAGCGTTTTTATGTCTTTGTGTCTGGCTGAGTAGTCTTTAGGGAACAGAGCAAGAATTCTATTAGGCATGGCAATGCTTCTTCTAATTTTAATGGGCGAGACACTTCATGTGTAGAATATGAAAGAAGTACAAACAACTACATATACTGTCATGTATTTTTTTTTTTTCCTTGTGGGATCTTAGTTCCCCTAGCAGGGATAGAACTCGTGCCAACTGGACTGCCAGGGACATCCCTGTTATTGCATGTGTGAAAAAGAAAGCTCTTATTTGTTTTCAAAATACAAGAGCTGCTTCTGTTCAATGACTTTTTGTTTCTGTTTCTGTGTGTTTTTGCATTGACTTGACACCAAAATTTTTATTAGTTTAGGAAACAGTCAAAACTATTTCTTAGGCTCAGATAGCCTTAGTCATCTGAATGAAGTTTTTACCATTTGTCAAGTCACAGGTGGGTTGGGATTCTTCCTTTCCTGTAGTCTCATAGTTCCATATAGAAGGCTTCCTTAAAGTAACATTCCTGGGCTCTCTCTAGCCTTCTACATTTGGTTTGTTTGGGCATAAGAACTGGGCCTGCGTGGCTCAGCCCTTTGGGACTTCAGTATCCTCTTGGCCCAGCCATCTGCAGAGAGCACGTCCTCTGGTCTGCTCTCCATGTAGTATAGTTGCAGGGCACCATCCATCCTTGTCAGGACAGCCTTTGGTTTTCCAGCCCTTCCTGTGACCAGGTAGGTAAGTTTAATTTGGGGGCAATATGTAAGTCCAGCTTCCCTCATAGCTCAGTTGGTAAAGAATCTGCCTGCAATGCAGGAGACCTGGGTTCGGTTCCTGGGTCGGGAAGATCCCCTGGAGAAGGAACTGGCAACTCACTCCAGTATTCTTGCCTAGAGAATCCCCATGGACAGAGGAGACTGGCAGGCTACAGCCCGTGGGGTTGCAAAGAGTTGGACATGACTGAGTGACTTCACTTTCTTTCTTTGTAAGTCCACTGTGGTCACACATGTAAAGCCAAGTTCTCTAATCCAGCCTTACTAGTGATCAAGACAAAAGTTTTGATCTTCAACTAACTCTCATGTCTATCGCTCAGTCTCTGTGTTTTAAACTCAGAAGGGAGGAAAAGGCTCAGTTCTCTAAAATATTCACTGGTGACTCAGATGGTAGAGAATCAGCCCTCAATGTGGGAGATCTGGGTTCCATCCCTGGGTAGGGAAGATCCCCTGGAGAAGAGAATGGCTACCCATTCCAGTATTCTTGCCTGGGGAATCCCATGGCAAGGGGAGGAGCCTGACGGGCTACAGTCCGTGCGGTCCCAAAGAGTCGGACACGACTGAGCAACTAACTTTCACTTTTCACTGTATCTAAAACATCAACAGACATGATGTTATGTAGGCAAATTCTTAACTATATACAAATTCTTAACTCATCTTTTTGGACTAGGAGTAATTTTTTGGTCAATATTTCCAGGTTAGATAGCACAGCAATAAAATATAAGAATGAATTATTTAGGTTTAAACTTCATCTTCATTTTTTATTTTATTTACTTTCATTTAAAAATACATGCCCTTTGGGATTTTCCTAGTGGTCAAGAAGTTAAGATTCCATGCTCCCAGTACAGGGGCCCCAGGTTCCATCCCTGGTCAGAGAACTAGATCTCACATGCTGCAACTAAGTGTTCACATACCACAGCTGAAGATCCCATGTGCCACAACTAAGGCCTGTGCAACCAAACAAATACATAAATAAAAATAAGCATTAAAAAAGAAATGATGTTTAAAATAAATACATTCCCTTTGAACATAATTTGGAAAAGGTGGAGAAGTAGGATAAATACTCTTATAAGACCAACACTCAAAATATACTGAAACCAATGTTTTGGTGTATTTACTTTAAGAATATTTTCTATGATTAATTAATATACCTTTATAGCAGCCTTAGTCATTTTGTAAGGGAGGTGATATGTTAATGATATATATTATTGATCATGTCCAAGGGCAGAATTTTGATCTAACTATTAGCTGTAGTCCACCTAATGTGTCTATACTTAGAGAGAGCTTCTTTAACTTAGAACTTCAGGATGACAACAAAATAATTTGTTGAGAAGGCCTAAACCCACTCTTTTTAAAAAAATTTCATTAGAATATAGTTGATTTGCAGTGCTGTGATAGTTTCAGATGTACAGCAAAGTGAGACGGTTCTACATATGCACTCTTTTTTAGACTCTTTTCCCATATAGGTCTTTATAGAGTACTGAGTAAAGTTCCTTGTTTGTACAGTAGGTCCTTATGTACCTAGTTTATGTATAGTAGTGTGTATGTATCAGTACCAGTCTCTCAATTTATCCATCTCCCCTTACCCCTTGGTAACCATAAGTTTGTTTTCTGTAACTCTGTGTCTGCAAACCCACTCTTGGTAAAGAGAACTGGAGTTTACTGAAAGATTATGTGCAATAAGCTACACAAAGTTGAACAGTGCCATCTAACTCCAGTTCTTCCTCAGAAAGAATGAGTCCTAACTTTCTCCAGTGTGTTCTTCCTTCTGCAGCCTGCAAAACTGCTGGTGGCCTGCTGCCTTGCTGTGTGTGGGCATTTTCAGGAGCCTGGTCATATTTCTGAAACAGGAAGAGGAAAAGGCACAAATGTCAAAAGAAAGAAGAGGGGGACACAGATGTTGAGAAAAACAGGATATGGACAAAAACTGGCTAGAACCAACATGGCCCAAGATGGTGGAAGATCTGACTTCCAGCAGGCTTTGAGCCTCACTATATGCTCATTATAATATATTAGTATATGCTAAAGGACACACCCACCAGCGCCATGATAATTCTGAGGCTGACCATAGAAGGCCAGAAGTGGGCAGTGGCCCAATTCCTGGAAAGCCCCTCCCGTCCTCTAAAATAGTGTTCCTTTGCAAAATTACAGTGTTCCTGGTAAGCATGGAATTGCTGTTGTTGTTCAGTCGCTCAGTTGTATCTGACTCTTTGCAACCCCATGGACTGCAGGCTTCTCTGTCCTTTTGGAGTTTTCTCAAACTCATGTCCATTGAGTCTGTGATGCTATCCGACCACCTTATCCTTGGTCACACCCTTCTCCTCCTGCCTTCAATCTTTCCCAGCATCAGGGTCTTTCCCAATGACTTGGCTCTTCCCATCAGGTGGCCAAAGTACTGGAACTTCAGCTTCAGCATCAGTCCTTCTGATGAATATTCAGGATTGATTTCCTTTAGTAGTGACTGGTTTGATCTCCTTGCAGGCCAAGGGACTCTCAAGAGTCTTCTCCAGCACCACAATTTAAAAGTGTCAGTACTTCAGTGCTCAGCCTTCTTTATGGTCCAACTCTCACATCCATTCATGATTACTGGAAAATCATGGCTTTAACTAGATGGACTTTTGTCAGCAAAAGTCTGCTTTTTAATATGCTGTCTGGGTTTGTTATAATTTTCCTTCCAAGGAGCGAGAGTCTTTTGACTTCATGGCTGTGGTCACCATCTACAGTAATTTTGGAGCCCAAGAAAATAAAGTTTGCCACTGTTTCCATTGTTTCCCCATCTATTTTCCATGAAGTGATGGGACTGGATACTATAATCTTAGCTTTTTTAATGTTGAGTTTTAAGCCAGCTTTTTCAGTCTCCTCTTCCACCTTCATCAAGAAGCTCTTTATTTCCTCTTCACTGTCTTCTATAAGTGTAGTGTCATCTGCATATCTGAGGTTATTGATATTTCTCCTGGCAATCTTTATTTTAGCTTGTGCTTCATCCAGCCTGGCATTTTGCTTGATCTACTCAGCATATAAGTTAAATAAGCAAGGTGACAATATACAGCCTTGACATACTAGTTTCCCAAGTTTGAACCAGTCCATTGTTCCATGTCCAGTTCTAACTGTTGTTTCTTGACCTGCATACAGGTTTTCCCAGAGGCAGGTAAGGTGGTCTGGTATTCCCATTTCTTTAAGAATCCAGCCCATAAAAACTAAAAACCCCACACTCTGCTCTCACCTTCTGAGAACCATTGCATTCATCCTATGGAATGTATTTCTGTCTAAAAAGAAGTGAAAGACACTTGCTCCTTGGAAGAAAAGCTGTAACAAACCTAGACAGCATATTAAAAAGCAGAGACATCACTTTGCTGACAAAGGTCCATATAGTCAAAGCTGTGGTCTTTCCAGTAGTCATGTATAGATGTGAGAATTGAATCATAAAGAATGCTGAGTGCTGAATAATTTGATGCTTTTGAACAGCGGTGTTGGGGAAGACTCTTGAGTGTCATCTGGACAGCAAGGAGATCCAACCAGTCCATCCTAAAGGAAATCAGTCCTGAATTATTTATTAGAAGGATGATGCTGATGCTGAAGCTCCAATACTTTGGTCACCTGATGGGAAAAGCCAAGTCACTGGGAATGACCCTGATGCTGGGAAAGACTGAAGGCAGGAAGAGAAGGGGATGACAGAGGATGAGATGGTTGGATGGCATCATCGACTCAATAGACATGAGTTTGAGCAAGCTCTAGAAGATAGTGAAGGACAGGGAAGCCTGTTGTGCTGCAGTCCATGGAGTCGCACAGAGTCATAGATACAACTGAGGAACTGAACAACAAAAACCACTTAATACAGCTCACTTTCCAAGGACCCTCACTCAGCAGCCCATTCCAGGGGCTTCCCCTGACCATTCTCTTGTCTCTACTTCTCCTGCAGCTCTTCAGCTCTCTGCTTCCCTTACTGAGTGCAGTGGCTGGCTGCTAAGCTCTCCCCAGGAGGCTATGCACCTGTGCTCTCCCTGGGGCTGCGATCTCTCTGTCCAGTCAGTTTTCTCTTGGCCACTGTAACCAAGGGGAGGACATCTTAAAGACGTGGAGAGACTCATTTTCTCTGGAGTCTGAGTTAAAGAAGGACACCCTCACAAGCAGAACACGGATTTCAGGAACACTTCCTGTATAATATCATTTAATATTGCTATCTCCTACAACCCTGCAGCAACTGAGGGGGATTAATGATTAATCATCCAATAATGCTGGCCGCATGGGGATAGGACGTCATTTAAAAACACAGTTGTAAATTCTGTGCTACATACATCCAAGAAAGACAAGGTTTCCTGAAAAGAATTCCTCAGAAGAGAGTCACCATGTGTTCTTTATAAAGTTTATCATATGATAGAAAGTTGATTAATTTGTTTTGAATAGCAATATGTTATTCAGGAAGATATTTTAGTTTAAGAAGCTGCAGTCCGTTCTAATTTTCCATTTTTCCATGTTTCTTGAGATCACTTGCTGGAATCTTTACAAGTAAATTAAGGAACTTAATACCAAGTCACTAATTCTTTCTTGAGTGTGATGGCTGATTTTATATAGTGATTTGACTGGCCACAGGGTGCTGGGATTAAGCAATGTTTCTGTGTGTGTCTGTGAGCATGTTTCTGGAGGAGATTGTGTTGGAATCAGCGGACTCAAAAGCAGACTGCCCCCCCCAACGTAGTGGGCACCATCGATTCCTTTGAGGTGAGGACCTGAACAGAACAAAAAGTGGAAGTAGACAGGATTTCCACCGCAGCCCTGCCACCCCCACCCCCGACTCTGCTGAACTGGGACAACTCATCCCCTTGTGGACAGCTCTTCTCCTGCCCTCAGATTAGGATTGAGCTCCCCTGGTACTCAGGCCTTCTGACTTTTGACTAAATTACATCATCGACTTTTCTGGGTCTCCAGCTTACAGATGGTAGGATTTTTCAGTCTCCATAGTCATGTGAGTTAATTCTTTATCATAAATCTCCCTTTATATCTATTGATTCTGTTTCTCTGGAGAACCCTAATACACTGAGGTCATAACTACACAATTGTAAGTGCTGGTTATGTTTATAAGTAAGCCTTTTCTAGGTCAATTCTAAAGAGTATAAGTGGCTATGTCAAAGACCATTGCAAACATACATCCACATGGTGTATTTTAAAGATCAGCTATCCTGGAACTCCATATCCACAATGCTGGGGGCCTGAGTTGGATCCCTGGGCAGGGAACTAGGTCCCGTGTGTTTCAACTAAGGCCCGGCGCAGCCAAATAAAATTTTTTTTTTCCTTAAATCTACTATCCTAAAATTCAACAATAAAAAAGCAAATAAGCCAATTAAAATTGGCAAAGGACCTGAATAAACATTCTTCCAATGAAGATATCTTCCGAGGAAGATATACAAGTAGCCGATAAACGCAAGAAAAGATGCTCAGTATGATCAGTCACCAGGGAAATGCAAATCAAAGACACAGTGAGATATCACTTCACATTCACTAGATTTGCTAGAATAAAACAGTCAGATAACAGCACTGTTAGTGAGGACATGGAGAAGTTGGAATCTTCATACACTGCTAATGGGAATATAAAACAGTATGGCTGCTTTGCAAAACAGTCTGATAGTTCCTCAAACAATTAAACATTGAGTTTCCAGAAATTGCTGGAATTCCAGCAATTCTACAATTAGATATATATCCAAGCAAAATGAAAACATATGTCCACACAGAAAGCTGTACATGAATGTCTATAGAAGCATGACTGATTCATAATAGCCTAAAGGTGGAAACAACCCAAATGTCTATCAGCTGATGAATGGATAAATGAGATGCTGTATAACCACATAGTAGAATATTATTCAACCATAAAGAAAAACAAAGTACTCATATATTCTATAGCATGGATGAGTCTTGAAATCATTATGCTAAGTGAAAGATGCCAGTCACAAAGGACCACATATTACATGGTTACATTTGTATGAAAGTCCAGAACACAAATATCCATAGAACAGAAAGTAGATTAGTGGTTGCTTAAAGTCGGGGGATGGGGTAGGGACATAGAGGGGGGTGATGATTAAAGACTATGGGATTTGTCTTTGAGCTAATGAAAATGTTCTACAACTGTGAATATACTGAAAAACACTGGATTGCACAGTGTCAAATTGCGTGCTACAAGGACTCTATCAAAAGAAAATCAAGTGAACAAAGGATAATTCAACATCATCTATCAATAAAATACACTTTGTTGTTGTTGTTCATTCACCAAGTCGTGTCCGACTGTTTGCAACCTTGTAGACTGCAGCACGCCAGGCTCCCTTGTCTTTCACTATCTCCTGGAGTTTGTTCAAATTCATGTCCATTGAGTCAGTGATGCTATCTAACCACCTCGTCCTCTGTCACCCCCTTCTCCTTTTGCCTTCAATCTTTTCCCAGCATCAGGGTCTTTTCCAATGAGTTGGCTCTTCACATCAGGCCAAAGTATTGGAGCTTCAGCTTCAGCATTAGTCCTTTCAATGAATATTCAAGGTTGGTTTCCTTTAGGATTGACTGGTTTGATTCTGCTGTCCAAGGGACTCTCAAGAGCCTTCTCCAGCGCCACAAGTTGAAAGCATCAATTCTTTGGCACTCAGATTTCTTCATGGTCCATCTCTCACATCCATATAAGACTACTGGAAAGATCATATAGCTTTGATCAAATGGACTTTTGTTGGCAAACTGATGTCTCTGCTTTTTAATACACTGTCTAGATTTGCTCCTTTCCTTCCAAGGAGCAAGCATCTTTTAATTTCATGGCTGCAGTCACCATTGCCAGTGATTTTGGAGCCCAAGAGAAGAAAATCTGTCACTGCTTCTACTTTTTCCCTTCTATTTGCCATGAAGTGATGGGACTGGATGCCATGAACTTAATTTTTTTAATGTTGAGCTTTGAGCCAGCTTTTTCACTCTCCTCTTTCACTCTCATATACATACCCACTGAAAAACAACTCCACTGTCCTAATATTTTACAGTTCATTTTACCTTGCAATACAATTTCTAGAGCCAGAAGCCTACAAGGAATAAAAAGCATGGATGTCATAAATAAGATAAAAAAAAGACTCAGTGACGCACACATACAGACCTTGTTGGTCACTATTAATGACTGCCAGGAAATCAGCTTATTATTCTGAAAACAAATAAAGAAAAAGAATCAAGCATTTATCCTGCTTCTCCTGCATATTGTATCTTAGGGTAATCAAGAGTTAATGGGAGAAAGTTTCTCCTTATAGAAGTATGTCAGCTAATAAATGAGGAAGGAATGATAGAATATCACTATTTTCCACCCCTAATGCAATAGTGGGTCAATGCAATGGCTGTATTATGGCAAAAAGAAAGACAACAAAGCATTACTTGTCTCTCAGTGAAAGTACTCAGGGCACTTCCTTGGTGGTCCAGTGGCTAAGACTGTGTGCTCCCAATACAGGAAGTTAGGGTTCAATCCTAACTTGATTGAACCCTAACTTAGACCTGGCACAGCCAAATAAATAAATAAAAATAAATATTAAAAAATCTTTTAAGAAGTACTCAGTACCATCCATGAAAATTCTTGCCACTGAACAAATAGAATGCGAATGTGATAAAGTCTTTAGAGCTAACTGCAAGTTTCCAGAAATAGAAGGAACCAGAGGAACATGTCAGGTAATATTGCAGGGATGGAATGAGCAAAGTTCCAGATATAGGAAACTCTAAAGGACCCATCAATGAATACATTGTATGAAAAGGAAGAAAGAGCAGGAGGAAGGGGACATCTATGGATTAATGAGAATTAAAAAGCCTCAGGCTTTGCTGGTGGTCCAGTGGTTAGGAATACGCCTGCAATGCAGGAGATACCGGTTCCACCCCTGATCTGGGACGATCCTGCGGAGCAACTAAGCTCGAGTGCCACAACTACTGAGGCTGTGCATCCTAAAGCCCTTGCTCTGCAATAAGAGATGCCACCACAATGAGAAGCCCTTGCACTGCAACTGGAGGGTAGTCTCTGCTCGCTACAACCGGAGAAAATACGCACAACGAAGAAGACCCAGCACAACCAGAATTAAATAAACAAATAAAAGCATATACATATAAAAATACCTATTGACCAAACGAAATGTCTGCACTTAGTCTGCGTCCTGAGTTAAAAACTTTATGAGACAATGGGGAAATTTAAATACTTACTAAATATTTCATAATGTGAGGGAATAATCAACTGTTTTCAATGTGCTCTAATGGTGTTGCAGTTGTATTTTTCAAAGGCCTTTATCATAGGGATACATATTGGAATATTTTGGGATAAAATGATGTGATGTCTGGGATGGGGGAATAGAAATAAAACACTGGCCACAAATTGTTAATTGTTGAGATTTCTATATACTTCTGCTTATGTTTAAAAGTTTCTGCAATTTTTTTCGTTTTTAAGGAAAGTATCATTGCTGCAAATTGTTTAGAAAGACATGAAGGCTTGAAAAATTGGTAGGTATCTCTTTAGAGATGATGAAGACACATATCAAACATGCCCCTGAAGAGTGTGAATAAAATTTTTCCATGAAATGTGAGAAGGGAAAAAATTTTTAACAGTATATTTTGATACATGTGATTTGGGATATGTATTTTATCTTAAACATATTTATTATTTATATTTAAATGGCTGCATCAGGTCTTAGTTGCAACACTCCAAATCTTCACTGCAGTCTGCATCCTCTTTAGGTACATGGGCTTCTCTCCAGCTGTGGCTCTGTAGTTGCCTCACAAGGGCTTAGTTGCCCTTTAGGATGTAGGATCTTAGTTCCCCAACCAGGAATTGAACCCGTGTCCCCTGCATTGGAAAGCTAATTCTTAACTACTGGCACCAGGGAAGTCCCTGTATTTTATTTATTTTTTTATTTTGGCTACTCCAGGTCTTAATTGTGGCACATGGGATCTTTAGCTGTGGCATGTGAACTCTTAGTTTTGGCATGTAGGATCTATTTCCTTGACGAGGAATCAAACCTGGGCCCCTTACGCTGGGAACGTGGAGTCATAGCCGCTGGACCACCAGGGCAGTCCCTGGATATGTATTTTAAGCTAAATTAATGAAAGGCAATGCCAAAGAATGCTCAAACTACCACACAATTGCACTTATCTCACATGCTAGTAAAGTAATGCTCAAAATTCTCCAAGCCAGGCTTCAGCAATATGTGAACCATGAACTTTCTGATGTTCAGGCTGATTTTAGAAAAGGCAGAGGAACCAGAGATCAGATTGCCAACATCCGCTGGATCATGGAAAAAGCAAGAGAGTTCCAGAAAAACATCTATTTCTGCTTTATTGACTATGCCAAAGCCTTTGACTGTGTGGATCACAATAAACTGTGGAAAATTCTAAGAGAGATGGGAATACCAGACCACCTGACCTGCCTCTTGAGAACTCTATATGCAGGTCAGGAAGCAACAGTTAAAACTTGACATGGAACAACAGACTGGTTCCAGTAGGAAAAGAAGTACATCAAGGCTGTATATTGTCACCCTGCTTATTTAACTTCTATGCAGAGTACATCATGAGAAATGCTGGGCTGGAGGAAGCACAGCTGGAATCAAGATTCCCAGGAGAAATATCAATAACGTCAGATATGCAGATGACACGACCCTTATGGCAGAAAGTGAAGAACTAAAGAGCCTCTTGATAAAAGTGAAAGAGGAGAATGAAAAAGTTGACTTAAAGCTCAACATTCAGAAAACAAAGATCATGGCATCTGGTCCCATCACTTCATGGCAGATAGATGGGGAAACAGCGGAAACAGTGTCAGACTTTATTTTTCTGGGCTCCAAGATCACTACAGGTGGTGATTGCAGCCATGAAATTAAAAGACACTTACTCCTTAGAAGGAAAGTTATGACCTACCTAGATAGCATATTGAAAAGCAGAGACATTACTTTGCCAACAAAGGTCTGTCTAGTCAAGGCTGTGGTTTTTCCTGTGGTCATGGATGGATGTGAGAGTTGGACTATAAATGTGAAAAAGTTGGCTTAAAGCTCAACATTCAGAAAGCGAAGATCATGGTACCATGTCCCATCACTTCATGGGAAATAGATGGGGAAACAGTGGAAACAGTGTCAGACTTTATTTTGGGGGGCTCCAAAACCACTGCAGATGGTGACTGCAGCCATGAAATTAAAAGACGCTTAGTCCTTGGAAGGGAAGTTATGACCAACCTAGATAGCATATTCAAAAGCAGAGACATTAATTTGCCAATGAAGGTCTGTCTAGTCAAGGCTATGGTTTTTCCAGTGGTCATGTATGGATGTGAGAGTTGGACTGTGAAGAAGGCTGTGCAACGAAGAATTGATGCTTTTGAACTGTGGTGTTGGAGAAGACTCTTGAGAGTCCCTTGGACTGCAAGGACATCCAACCAGTCCATTCTGAAGGAGATCAACCCTGGGATTTCTTTGGAAGGAATGATGTTAAAGCTGAAACTCCAGTACTCTGGCCACCACATGCAAAGAGTTGACTCATTGGAGAAGTCTCTGATGCTGGGAGGGATTGTGGGCAGGAGGAGAAGGAGATGACAGAGGATGAGATGGCTGGATGGCATCATGGACTCGATGATTGTGAGTCTGAGTGAACTCCGAGAGTTGGTAATGAACAGGGAGGCCTGGTATGCTGCGATTCATGGGGTTGCAAAGAGTTGGACACGACTGAGCGACTGAACTCAACTGAGAACCAAACCTGTGATATCTCCAATGTCTGAAAAGCTGTTTCAAAATTTTGATACAAGGATTTGATTTCAGGTAAGAAATTATCATGTTCCAGTACAAACAGATGAAAATTGAATTAACTGGTAAAGTTTGGGAAGGAATGGGAAGAGAAAAAGAAAACCATCACATAAATGGAGAGCTATTTGAAAAAGCAAAACAAAATTAAGCAAACAAAAAAGTTTCAGGTACAGTGACACAGGTTAAAAGACAGAGAAAATTATGTACGCCAAGACAGTGAGTGCACAGACTGGAAACTGATAATATATTAACAGAGTTATAGGGGGAAAAGGATAGACACTGAAAACAAAGGAGTGCCAATGTGCATTTTGTATCCTTGAATAAAAAATACCCTCCCACCAAGACTGGAACTGAAATCATCTTCTAGAATATCATTCAAGAATATATTTTATAAACAAAAGGTTTGAAACCATATCATGCCTTAACAAAAACCAATAAGGTATGGCTAAAACTGAAATACAACCTAGTAAAGTTATCAGTTTTAAAGATAAGGGTATAACTTGTTGGGCATTCCAGCAAAAAGACCAAATAACTTATAAGGGAAAAATATCATGCTGGCCTTAGTGCTCACAACAATATATATCATTAGAAAGCAGTGGAGAGATAAACTTACAACTCTGCAAGAAACAAAGAGTGAGCAATATCTAGACAGACAGTTGAGCTAGAAAGGCAACGTCAGGTACTTTTGATCATGCCAGCATTATGAGAATGGATTTCCTATATACACACCTTAAAGAAACAGTGAAAAGATAAACCTCAGTTGAACATAAGTTAAATAGAGACACCGTAATGGAAGGAGAGAAGTGAACCTAAAATCTGTGTTACTTGAAAACTAAAGAAGAAACAACTCCTGGAATTACATTTCTGGTCTATAATGTGAATAAATGGCAATAAATAAACCTATAACTAATGAAAGTCAGGAGGGGAATTAGATGATGGTGAAAGACTATTAGTTATTTCATCTATTATAATCAGAAGTCTTAAAGTCTCATTTATATCTGGTAATTTAAACAATTGGGATTGAGTATCTTTTAAGGTTGGAGAAGGAAATGGCAACCCACTCCAACATTCTTGCCTGGGGAATCCCAGGAATGAGGGAGCCTGGTGGGCTGCCATCTATGGGGTTGCATAGAGTCAGACATGACTGAAGTGACTTAGCAGCATAGCAGTAACAGTATCTTTTAAGATGTAATAAGAATTAGAAGAAATAAGACTTACCTTAGTACCACTAAGCTGATGTTGGAGAACTGGAGATTTATTAGGCCATCATTGCCCCTAATGTCTACAAAATAGAAGGTTTACACATAAAAAATAGTGTTATAGTTGTGAAATAAAACACTAATATGTCCCCAAACAAGATAGAAACTTTTTGAAGCATAGTGAGCTACCCAACCAGAGAAGGCAATGGCACCCCACTCCAGTACTCTTGCCTGGAAAATCCCATGGACGGAGTGGTAGGCTGCAGTCCATGGGGTCACAAAGAGTTGGACGTGACTGAGCGACTTCACTTTCACTTTTCACTTTCATACACTGGAGAAGGAAATGGCAACCCACTCCAGTGTTCTTGCCTGGAGAATCCCAGAGACGTTGGAGCCTGGTGGGCTGCCATCTATGGGGTCGCACAGAGTCAGACACGACTGAAGTGACTTAGGAGTAGCAACAGCAGAGCTACCCAACACACAACAAGGCAAAGAAATGTACAGAACATAGAAAAAAAAATAAAGCAATAAAGGAGGAAACATAACAAGTGGTTCTGGGATGAATATAAATCATATATTTTAATCTAAATGGCTTATACTTATTAAAAGAAAAGAACCTCAGTCTACTACAAAGCAAAAGTCAAGTAATGTTGTATATGTATGATAAATCTAAATCATAAAGATTAAAGTGATTGTAACACCATACTAAGCTTACACATATGAAAAGCAAGGTTTCATATTGGCAAAGATAACTCAGCAGAAAGCATTGATTGTAACAGAGAAGGTCTTGTAAATTGTATTGTCCCCACAGAGAAGATATATTCAAGTCCTAATCCTCTCCCTGTGGATGTGATCTTACTTGGGAATAGGGTCTAGCAGATGTAATCAAGTTAAGATAAGGTCATACTGGTTTAAGGTGGGCTCTGATCCAGTGTTGTTCAATTGCTAAGTTGTATCTGACTCTGCAACCCCATGAACTGCAGCACACCAGGCTTCCCTGTCCTTCAGTATCTCCTGAAGTTTGCTCAAACTCATGTCCATTGAAACAGTGATGCCATCCAACCATCTCATCCTCTGTCGCCTCCTTCTCCCCTTGCCCTCAATCTTTCCCAGCATCAGGATCTTTTCCATTGAGTCAGCTTTTCACATCAGGTGGCAAAGTATTGGAGCTTCAGCATCAGTCCTTCCAAGGAATATTCAGGATTGATTTCCCTTAGGATTGACTGATTTGATATTCTTGTTGTCCAGGGGACTCTCAAGAGTCTTCTCCAACACTACAGTTTGAAATCATCAATCCTTAACCACTCAGCCTTCTAGACAATCCAACTCCCACATCCATACATGACTGGTAGAAAAACTGTAGTTTTTGACTATATGGACCAGTGACCGGTGTTCTTATAAGGGAGACACTCAGACAAAACACAGATGGAGGGAGCTGGATGCATGAAGATGGAGGAAGAGATTGTTAAACTACCAGAAGCCAAGGAGCGCTAGAGTCTGCTAACACCTGCCAGAAATTACGACGAAGCAGGGCTGGCTCTCCCCTAGAGTCTTCAGAGAGAACGTAGCTTTGTGGACACCTTGAGTTTGGACTTCTAGGCTTCCAAACTGAAAGACGATAAGCTAATGTTGTTCTAAATAAACGAGTTTGTGCTACTTTTGTTAGGGCAGCCCTAAGGAGGGTGATAATACACAAAGGAAGCAAAACTCCAATTAGTGTAGTTCAGGAACAAAAACATATAGTAAAGGAATGAAAATTAAACAAATTTGCTTATAAGAGGCAATCATATACCTCTCTGGTCATGAAAGATCAAGTGTACAAAAGTTAAGTACACAGCAGACTGCATGACAAACTGGTAAAGTTGATATAATTTACATATAACAGTAACTAAAGGACTCTGAAGGAAAGTGTACCTCATTTGCCTGTGCCAATTAAATACTCATCCCAAAAGAAGAAATTCTAATAATAGACCTATTATAGGCAACTATGTCTGACCCCAGTACAATGAAGCTAGAAATGAAGATCAAAATTAGAAATAATAGGTGACCACCTGGTAAAATAAATGAGAGAGAACAAGAAAGAGAGAGAGAAAATAGCATAGGTAGATAGGTACTGAGGGATGGAGAGAGAGAGATCAAGAGAGTATGTTTTCTTAATTTAGATCAGCAAGAAATAAAAAAATGTCAGGATATATTAAAAAATTATATAAGGGAACTTATGAGATACAATTAAAAGAGTGCCCAGAGAAAATATAACCTTAAATAATTATATTATAAACAGATGAAAGGAAAGTCACTACTTTGGACACAAAAGATAGAAAATTAATATATGCATACGTATTATGTATTCCTTCAATGCCTATATTTGACCTAGTGGGAAGATATAAATTTCATTGAAGCTAGACAATGGACACAAAAGTGTCCATTGTCAAAAATATAATGTGGCATTAAACATTGTGAATAACCAGATAATGTAAGCATTATTTGCAAAAGATCTAACATAGTAGAAAGATGAAAGAAATTCGGTTTGGAACTTATTACACTAAAAAAGGACTCAGAATGATGATTGGGGGCAAAATTAATATACAAAAATCTATAGCTTATTCGTGGAGAAGGCAATGGCACCCACTACAGTACTCTTGCCTGGAAAATCCCATGGATGGAGGAGCCTGGTGGGCTGCAGTCCGTGAGGCTGCAGTCCATGGGGTTGCTAAGAGTCAGACACGACTGAGCGACTTCTCTTTCACTTTTCACTTTCATGCATTGGAGAAGAAAATGGCAACCCACTCCAGTGTTCTTGCCTGGAGAATCCCAGGGACAGCACAGCCTGGTGGGCTGCCGTCTATGGGGTCGCACAGAGTCGGATACGACTGAAGCGACTTAGCAGCAGCAGCAGCAGCAGCACAGCTTATTTATACAACTGTATTTTAAAGTGGTAGAGAATATTTCATTTATAATAGAATCTTTTTTTTCTAAACTGCAGTTATTAAATAATGATTTCCTGAAGGCTTACCTGTCTATATCTGAAGCAGGACTTTTGAATTTTCCCATTTATATAGGTCAGCTAATAAATCCTCCAAATATTTAATTTGTACACAAGTATATCTAACCCAGAGGCTCTGGTCTATCTGGATTTAATTTGATATTTTATTAATTTTAGAATGTTCTAAATATTTACTGCAAAGACTGTAGTTTTCATTAAAACCCCATCATGGACCTTTTTATTTACTCAACAGATATTGGCGTAAGATTTGGATCTATGCCAATAGAGGGAGTATTTGTATAGAAAATAGTGGAAGAGAGAATTACATGTAAATGCCATGTTCTGAAGTAACTTGTAATCCTCAGATATTTTTATTTAATGTAAAATATTTATTTACATTTACATTCAACTTTCATTTATGAATGACAGACATTGGGATATAAAAAATAAATGAGCTATGGTCACTGATGATCTTGAAGGGTAGAGAGATGCATGAATGATTAAAGATAACGCAATGTGGCAAATGAATTTATAGAAAGACTTACATGAACACAGAGGAAGAACATATACCTCCCTCTGGAGAGTGGAAAAGGGAGAACCTTGCTGGGTGGAGATGGTAACTGAGTCAGAAGAGCTGGACTGAACTAATCTAGGGTGAAGACACACTGTTGCAGAGTACTGGAGCCCGCGTACTGAAGCTCAGAGTCTAGAACTTACTAGCCGCAGGACCACAGGCAAGTTACTTTACCTCTGTTTAAAATGGTCATTTTTAAATGTGCAGTTTTAATGGTGTGTTTAAAATAGTTCACACATGTCAGTGTTGATTGAATATTAAATGTTTAGAACAGTATGTAGAGCATAGGAAGAGCAGTATTGATATAAACTATATTCTTATTTTTGTTACTAATTAGGGGAGGGGGGAGGAGGAAAGGCTCACAGAAAAGAGAGTATAGAAACAAAGGCACAGAGGCCGGAAAACCAGCCCTCTTGTAGGATGGAGTTCAAGGGAGGAATGGTAAGACACAACGTTGGAGAGGTAGGCGGGGACCAGTTCTTGGTCTTGTGCTTGAAAGTCGAGCTGTTGTGGAGGTCCTCTCTCTGCAGGAGAAGGCTACAGTCAGACTCAGCTCAGAGGCATCCTGTGGGAGGCTGTGGTCGTTGCAACAGTAGTGAACTAACTAGCTTAGGCAAGAAATGATAAAGGTCTGACTAAAGGTATGATACTAGAAAATAGACAGGACGCAAGAAATAGAAGAAATATTTAACGGCTAATGTTATCAAGTGGGAGTGGATGACCTGTTTTCTATCGTGGGCAGAGAGGAAGAAGCATGGGTTCCCTGGACCTCAGCCTGAGGGGAGGTCTTTATGGTTATCAGCAGCAGATGATCTGTGGTCAGGGAAGATGAGGATGAGGCAGAAGAGCTGAAAGGCATTATTCACCATCCCTTTCCTCGTTTTTTGAAATGCAGAGCCTCTCTTTAAACAGCTAAGCTTTTCAACTTGCTAAAATGTCAGCTCAGTTGAGCGTTACGTAGAATAAGAAAGTATAGGAGTCTCCCCTGACGAATTATGCCTTCTCTCTGTCGAAGTAAATGCTTCCTTAAATCACCCTTAGAGTTCTCCCCTGTTCCTGAGGAACTGGTTGGGAGCTGAAGCAGACAATAATAATTTAATCTTTACATAAATTCATAAAATGGAAGTGACAGGACACAGTTTTACCCTACTATATTCTGAATGTTCACATCTCGTTTTTGGAAGCTGTTGAATCTTTATCCTTTAAAAGAACATCAGGATCTTAAAATTTTGGTAATTTTCATCTTATTTGATTTGATGTAGCATTCTGAAGAAATTCAGGACATTTTCCATCTCTACTTTTGCTCATTTGAATTCTATAGAGACGCTTTCAAGGTCTTAGTTGCTGAATCTGCATTGTTGAGATGAAATCACGAGCCTTTTGATTTAATGTAAGAGCTTCATTATTCTCAGCTGTGTCGTTTGGGGCCTGTATCTCTGCTGCCTGAAAATGCCATCAAGATTCATCAAAATAAACACAACTGTCTTAAAATTTACTTTCTGTCTAAAAACAATAGGAAAAGTAGCTGGAAGGGTACAAAGAAGTCTAGAGAAGATGCACAGTAGAAGTGGGGGAACCAAACAAGAAAACATGTACATGTTTTTTATCTGCAAACTTTGTCTCATGCCAACATTTTTTAAAATTTCTGATCAAGTCAGAGAACAAAGTCCCATTTACTTTCCATAGAGGAAGAGTTCAGACTAAAGATATTAGTGTAGTTTTTTTATGTTCTTTCAGTTTGTGTTGTATTCACCAAGTTAAAATGGATGTTTACTCCTGCAACACTTGTATCTTTGTTGTGTTCTCTCTGCAGATAGATCACATTTAGTATAACAGAGGAAGTAGACCAAGCACGATATGCAACTGTACTTGAGAAATCAGGCCTTGAAGTAAGAGGTGGCCTAAGACTTACTTTTTTTCCAAAGTGCATTCAGACCACTGGTGATAGAGTAATAGAACTGGGGACATGATCCAATGCCCCCAGTAGTATCATAAATGAGATTAAATCACATAGAAACAGATAATAAGGGAAATGTTCGATTATCTTCCTACACTTTTGATTACTTCAAGGCAGCGGTGTACTGAAGCTGCCTTCTAGATATCACAGGAGCCGACTGCTTGCAGTGCCTCCCAGTTATGTTCAGCAACACCACCTTGAGAGCTCCAACTTGGCTATGGTAGGAGTCAGGCAGTTCCTAAGCTTCAACCAGTAGGTCTCTGGTGAAAGGGGAAGGAGGGCCAACCTCTCTTCAATGACCAGGGCCTGAACACCATTTTCGTTTCATTGCCTTTAATTTGATAATTGTCTTTCACTTATGACTTGCCATACAGGTTTTGCTTTACACTACTCAAGTGTACAAAAATTTGAAGTGTTTAATTTTATTTAACTCAATTCTGTAAGGAATGAGCGTGGTTTAAAAAAGACTTGGTAAAAATAAGGATGATGTGTAAATTGGTCAATCACAATTTGGGACAGTTTTCCAGTATTTATCGCTGTATAATCAACGAGGGGCCTTAGTTCCCAGTGGGAATTTCTACCCTGTTAAACTAGTGATGGCACCCCACTCCAGTACTCTTGCCTGGAAAATCCCATGGACAGAGGAGCCTAGTGGGCTGCGGTCCATGGGGTCACGAAGAGTTGGACATGACTGAGCGACTTCCCTTTCACTTTTCACTTTGATGCATTGGAGAAGGAAATGGCAACCCATCCAGTGTTCTTGCCTGGAGAATCCCAAGGATGGGGGAGCCTGGTGGTCTGCCGTCTATGGTTTCACACAGAGTCGGACCGACTGAAGTGACTTAACAGCAGCAGCAAACTAGCCTGAAGGAACAAGGCTAGCTTATCAAAGAAATGTGCTTCCTTTCCCCTCTTCATCTTTCCTTTCACCCAGTCTAAGTTTCTGTGAAACCTGAAGTGGGGAATTTCTCATTTGTTGTGTCTTTTGAATAGTTCTGCTTCAGTATCTGCAGTTATTTTGTGGTTGTCTACCTTAAACATAAATCTCCTTTTCTCTTGGTTCTCTTTGTTAGATCCTGGATGTCTTCCCAGAGCTCATGTTATGAGAGCTGGAAAAGGATTGATGGCTGGGGAGGGGAGACATGTAAGAAACTTTGTAGCTTCAGAGGTTTTATTTGTGTTTTGTTTACCAATTTTTTAGTATAAAAAGGCAAGAAGATAGGATGGAGATTGGAGACTAGACTTTGGCAAATACATTATCACTGTAATATTGACTTTGTTTGCCTCCTCTTGATCATTTTATTGATATCTCAGATATATAAACTAGACCAGTTCTTTCCCGTAACTCATAGCATCTGATTTATATTGCACTCTGTAGTCTCTTACTGATGTGGGCACCAGTAGTCTGAAAGAAATGTGCTATTTAATCCCTTTACTGACTGCTATTCTCTTCAAACACAGTATTTTGGAGACGATATAAAGGTGAAAATGTAAGAAGATATGGGAAATAGTTTTAAAATGTGTCAGTGTTCAATATTTAGAAGTCAGAACTTAGTTATCTCTCCCTTCTAAAGACTTCTTTCCTTCATTGTGCAATCTCATAGACAAGCCATAAGGAAGACTAAATGATTTTGGAAGAGTTGAAACAGACAATAAGATTAAACTATTGTTTGAAGGATTTTAGAAAGCAGTATGTTTTGCTGAAACATTGCCTCTTGATTTAAATTTGCTTTTCTGTGTTGTTGCTTTTTAAATGAAGATGAAACTGTGTAGGTAGGAGCTGAGTCACCACCAGGCACAAGACTTTGTGCATTGTCTTTGTAGTAGTGTGACCATTATTACATGACAATTACGCTTGTGGAAAATGCCCCTGGTTTTTGCCCCTCTTTAGCAGACAGCTGTTGCATTTGTGCCTAGGAATATGTGTGTTTATGCAACTTATGTGTGTGTGTGTGTTTGATATGTTACTACAAAATCCGCTTGCTTTTCTGTTATACCACCTCTTAAAATCTTCTGTGTTTGAAGAGAAAAACTCCTGAAATAAATATTGTATGATCAATATTTTTTTTTTAATGAATGTGGAAAAGTCCTAAGTGGTCATAACTTTCAACTATCTGGTATTTTTTTCTAAAGCACTATCCAAAGTCTGTAAGTTTAGATGATAATTTTTGTGGTTTGTTTTGTTTGTTTGTTTGTTTGTTTGTTGGAGGGAAGGAAGAATCAAGGCTAAGACGGAAGGAAAGAAGAAACATTAACTCTCTGTTTATAAATCATTAAATGTTACATCTATTTATCTATTTCATCTCTTGTCATGTACAATGACATACTGCTGAAAGAATACGCTGAAATCATAGGTTCTTCCTCTTATGAAAGATAACTCTGGAACCCAGAGCAGGAAGTACTTGCACAAGGTCACACAGTTCTGTATAGGTCTTAGACTAGAATCTAGTTTCCCCATTTCCTTTTCTTGTGGGCATTTTGCTACTTCTATATGTAAAACAAAAATTAAATGTGGCTGTAACAAACATCAGGCTGTGTATGTCAGTTAGTCATCAACAAAACATATTCACTGTGAATATTTATTTACTAAGGCAGAAATGTATTCAACTTCCATTTTATAAACCTTTGTATCATGGATGCCAAGTCAGAAAATATATTAAAGCTGCTTACACTGACTTTGACACATATGAGGTGTTTAAAACAATGCATACACTAGAGTTGCTTGTCTGCTCTTTAATTAAGAAGATTTTAACAAGTATGAATTTGAAGGGACATTTCCAAAGTGAGAATTAGTAACCATACTCTCCTATGCATCTTTGAGAAGTGGACAGAAAAGTACTGAATATGAGGCAACGCTAAACACAGTCTTTATCCAGCACATACCGCTCCTTCAGTTTTCCCTCCCTTGGGACACTTTTTCTGACCAGCCCAACGTTTTCAGGCAGCTTAGATCATTCCCATAGTATTCTGTGTCTGAATCTGATGAATTGCATTGAATTAGACTATCAGTACCCCCAGTATCCACTATATCTCCTGACACAAGCTGAGGTTCTGGCAGTACTGGTAAAAGGACGTTGTGTAAACAGCTTTTCCCAGCATATCTGCTTTGCCTAAGCAGCTTTTCCCTGCTATCTTTTTGTCATTGCCTTAGAGAGAATGATGTCCACTCTAGCTTGATTTCCCAACATCCATTCCTTAGTTAAGTGATATAATTTTAAGTTGCCTATGATCCACAAAATGTGAGGATTGCACTTTAAGAATTATTGTCAATACCACTGCTTAGCACTTTTGCCTCAGCCTTTTCTGATTAGATGCCTGTTAAGCAGGACCGTACCTTCTTCCTTGTTTCCCCCACCCTCAGCTCTGTGCTTTGCACATTGTAAGCTTTTCTTGAGTTGAACAAATAAATCGAAGAATCTGAAAATGCTTTGCAACAGTAAGAGAATTAAAGTGTCATTCATAAGGTAATGGCACATGAAAGATTTGGGGATCGGGTGGAGACGGTTCTGTTTCCAGAAGCATTTTGACAGGAGCACAGATTGAATGCATCCAGTGAATTTGAATTCAGTGTGAGTCAGACAAAGGGTTGCTGTAAATTATTCTGTTGTCATGGCATATCAAGGAAGTTGATGGATAAAGGGACATACTAATGAGATCTAAGTGACAATATGAAATGAAATCAGTGGTCTCTAAGAGACTTCTTTTGAATGACGTTGGGAAAGCATCTATTCTCATCATTGTCAGTTATCAGGATCACTAACCTTTGTAGGAGATACATTAACTCAAAAAGATCTTGTTCTTCTGGACCATATCCTCCCAGATATCAGGATCAAAAGTGGTAAGGGACCATTTTAGGACTATAAAAAGTGAGAGTAGTCCTTATTCATGATCGGTTTTGCTGCTTTGCTTTCTATAGCCACATTTATGTTTTCTAATAATTTCTGCAATCCGCATACAACCCATATAACACAGAAAACCTGTGTCTTTTTCCCATGTTTTAGGTGAAAAAGAGAAACTGTGACATAGAGTCTTTAAGAGTAACAGTAAACTTTTAAATGAAGCACAGCTATTTAGAAATAGAAAATGAGAAAATAATTATCGTGATTCATAAAAACCATACTGTGAACACTGATTGCATCTTCTTTTTTTTTTTTTTCAGTAAAATCTTGCTTCTTTCATTTGTTCCTTCTTTCCTTTCCTTGGGAAAGGAAAAGGATCCCCTCTTTAAAGCCTGAGGTCCTTTTGCCTTCCTTCAGTAAGACTGCTTCTTTACTATTCAGATCTTTGCTCAAGATCTGAGCAAGACTTCTCCAAAGCTTCTCTTCCAAGAAGCCATTTCTGAATATTCTTTTTTAAATCAGATCCAACCCTCTCAGATAATCCCTCTTATTTATTTTATTCATAGAGATAATAACAATCCAATATTGGCTTGTGAACTTTTTTTTTTTCCTTCCTATATTTATTGTTGGTCCCTCAAGGATAGAACATCTTTTGGCTTAATTTGACAACATCTTAACACTATGCTTAATCATATCAAGCACTTACTGCATATTTGTAAACTGATTGGATTCATTCTCCTTTAAATGAGTTCCTGCCATGGGCCAGACACCAATAATATTCAACAGTTGTTGCCTCAAGGAAACTCACCTTTGATGCCTTGAGAAAATTTCTAAGTGAGTCAATTTCTATTTCCCCTTGCTACACCTTTAATCTTGAAGCAGCTGAGGGGCCAATGATCAGTAAGATCAACTATTATAATGTAATAAGAAACAATAGAGCACGATGACTAAGAGAATGGACAGTAGAGCCAGACCGTCTTTTATTCATTTGTGGGTTCTGCCATTTGCTGCCTATATGGCTTTGAGCCTGTTACTTAACTTCTTTGAGTCTCAGCTTCCTCATGGTATCTATTTCTGTTCTAAGGACTTAATAAATTAATAATTGTAAAGTGCTTAAAGAGTGGCTCATCTACACTTGGTGCAGTGTAAGTATAAGTTATAGTTACCATATATAGCCAAAGGTGAAAATTCCACACAAAATCAAATTCCATGTAACTCAGGTTACTGAATTCAGGGGATAATCCCCCCGCCAAAACAGCAGTCACTGCCATTGAGTAATATAAGGGATGCAGGCTGAGGATGTCTTACACATATAAGTGCTAAGCTAGTTAGTATATTTTGACTTTACTTTACCCTCAAACTCATTTTGATTATACACTGAGAACATATTTGAATTTCAAAGTAACCAGAATGAATTCAGGGAAATCAATAGCTTTGTAAGACATCATAGTGCTTCCCAGGTGGCGTGGCCCAGTAGTAAAGAATCTGCTTGTCAATGCACAAGTTGCAGGAGGCTTGGGTTTGATTCCCTGGATCAGGAAGATGCGCTGGAGTAGGAGATGGAAACCCAGTCCAGAATTATTGCCTGGAGAATCCCATGGATAGAGGAACCTGGTGGGCTATAGCCCATGGGGTCACAAAGAGTCAGACACAATTGAGTGACTGAGCATGCACACACACACACACACACAAGATGTCAAGTCATAAATCCTAAAGCCTCCTTTGGATATGTCTGTGCTGAAGAGACTTATGTATGGTTTCATATATGATGAGCATACCTTCACTTAAAGAGACTCAGAATGTTTCAGCACAGCTCCAACAGATAAGGAGGGACTAAATAAAAAGAAGCCACATCTGAAAGGGGATTATGAACATATCATAAGTACTGCCTTAGCAGCAGTAGATTTTGGCTCAAAGGATTACAACTAGAATCACTCAGAATCACAACTGAACAGAGATGAAATCTAGTTAAAGACTAAACACCTTAGCAGAAAGCAAATGAAATTTTAAAGAAAATGCACAGCAAGAAGATTGGTCAGTATAAACCCTAATAACTCCATATAAGCAAGAAATGATTCCAACTGAACAACCCCGTTTAAAAAAGATAGTGAAAATCTTTTTATATTATTTAATTTTGTTAGTGCATCACTTCTGTTCTGTGAAAATGTTTGCCATCTCTAACTAAAAATTAAGGATCCTAGAAAAGATGGTAATAGTAATAATAATTTAGGTTGTACAGTGTAATAACATTGCATTTGAAATGTGTATCTTCACATTAACCAGAGAATAAGTTTTCTAATCTTAATTTTGCACATAAAGTATCTATCTTTGGTTAAATGTTCCTCAAAACCCTTTCCAGATTGTTAAAGAAGTCATCAGGTTCTAACTTGAGCTGTTTAATCTTGTTTATTTCCTCTTTATGTAGCAGCCACTAGCTGTTGCTATTTTCCCATTTCCAGACCTTTCACAACTATTGCCAAAAAGCATGTCAATTTGACTATTCTGTTGTAATTTTGCTGCCTCTTTTTATTATACTGCTTGATCTCATTTCTTCTCATGTGAAATTCAGACTGTTAATCTGCATCTTTTAGGTGGTCTATTAACCTACAGATGACATTTTTCTCTCAACGTCATCTAGACTTCACTATCTACCCATGCATGCTCCCAAATGTCGTCTGCTCTTGCTCACTAAAAATGCCATGCTTGTCACCTCTGCACTAACTTAATCTAAAGATATCCTAATTAATTACTCCTCTATATATCCTTGCTTATTTTTCAAGGCAAAATCTCAAATTCTAAGCTCTTAGCACTAAAAAGGAAGTCTCAACAGATAAGGAGGGACTAAATAAAAAGAAGCCACATCTGAAATGGGGATTATGAACATATCATAAGTACTGCCTTAGCAGCAGTAGATTTTGGCTCAAAGGATTACAACTAGAATCACTCAGAATCACAACTGAACAGAGATGAAATCTAGTTAAAGACTAAACACCTTAGCAGAAAGCAAATGAAATTTTAAAGAAAATGCACAGCAAGAAGATTGGTCAGTATAAACCCTAATAACTCCATATAAGCAAGAAATGATTCCAACTGAACAACCCCGTTTAAAAAAGATAGTGAAAATCTTTTTATATTATTTAATTTTGTTAGTGCATCACTTCTGTTCTGTGAAAATGTTTGCCATCTCTAACTAAAAATTAAGGATCCTAGAAAAGATGGTAATAGTAATAATAATTTAGGTTGTACAGTGTAATAACATTGCATTTGAAATGTGTATCTTCACATTAACCAGAGAATAAGTTTTCTAATCTTAATTTTGCACATAAAGTATCTATCTTTGGTTAAATGTTCCTCAAAACCCTTTCCAGATTGTTAAAGAAGTCATCAGGTTCTAACTTGAGCTGTTTAATCTTGTTTATTTCCTCTTTATGTAGCAGCCACTAGCTGTTGCTATTTTCCCATTTCCAGACCTTTCACAACTATTGCCAAAAAGCATGTCAATTTGACTATTCTGTTGTAATTTTGCTGCCTCTTTTTATTATACTGCTTGATCTCATTTCTTCTCATGTGAAATTCAGACTGTTAATCTGCATCTTTTAGGTGGTCTATTAACCTACAGATGACATTTTTCTCTCAACGTCATCTAGACTTCACTATCTACCCATGCATGCTCCCAAATGTCGTCTGCTCTTGCTCACTAAAAATGCCATGCTTGTCACCTCTGCACTAACTTAATCTAAAGATATCCTAATTAATTACTCCTCTATATATCCTTGCTTATTTTTCAAGGCAAAATCTCAAATTCTAAGCTCTTAGCACTAAAAAGGAAGTCCAGAATGTATTAAGGAATTATGGAGAGTATGATCTCATTCTTATTCAAATAAAATGTTATAATTTATGCATAGAAAAACACTATAGGACTAGATCAACCAATTCACTGATTGCATCTTTGAATGAGATTTTAGGGAATTTTAAAGTATTCTATATTTTATTTTTATACATTTTCTCCTCAGTAATCACTGGTTTTATTATCAGAAGGAAATAGTAAAGGCTTGTTTTTCTATTGACAAGAAAAGAGAGAAATATATCTATTTTACTGAAAGAAAGAAAAGAACTGTGAGGTATATTCTATGGGATCAATGGTGATAAACATTTAGTAACAGAATAGAAAGAAAAGAAAGATGGGACTCAAACCCCTAAGGTACTTGGAATTATCCTATACAATGCAGCAAACTATTAAAAAGTCATAAAACCCTCATTTTAGGTTATTCAAAAAATATTGGAGTGCTCTCTAGTTGTTGTCGACATGGATATGTCCTCTGAACTCTCAAATTCTCCTATTTTGCAGCTAAAATCTAGTGGAAGAGGCAGACTGCTAATAATGAACATATTACCTGGCAGTAATAAGTGTTATGAAGAAATGCATTGCAGAGTAAGAGGAGAGAAGGTGAAAGAGAAGGGACATTTTGGATAGCGCATTAAGGAGAAGCTTCTCTTTTAGCAGAGACATGGTGAAGTGGCTCTATCAGAGAAGAGCAGAGGAGAGCACCAGGCCAAAAGCCCTGAGACAGCACACGTGCGCGGCATTGAGAACCCCCAGACCCAAACCTACAGAGCCCACAGGCCAAGGTAAGGGTTTCAGATTTTACAACAGTTGCCACCGGAAGTTGTGGAAGTTTAACTGCGGTGATATTATTTTCTTTACATTACAAAAGAATCATCTGGCTCTTCGCTGGATGGAGCTCAAGGAGGAAGTGAGATGACCTATTTGTTGAGAGATGATGGTTTAGGCCAGTGGTTGGCGAGTGGTAGCCCACAACCAAATCTTATTTCTGCATTTTTAGATGGTTACATTTTAAATGTTTGTAGAAGTACCAACATAGTTTCTTTGATTTTGCCTGTTGACTTGAGAAGAACATACTTACTAGGTAGCCCTTTAAGAAAAAGTTTGCCAGCTTCTGACTTAGGTAACAATGTTAGCCTTCCACCCAAGCAGTTTAATCATTTATTTCTCCCTGCAAGTTTTTACTTTGGAAAGGAGAGGGAGAGAAATGCTCATTGGCAGAAGGAATGAAAGATTGAATGTGGGGAACAGAGAAGCAGGTGGATTTAAGCTCCATTTTAAAGGCCAAGTGACTAGATTCACTTATAAATAGGGTGTGTCCTGTGAGAGGAGCCAAAGATGAATCTTTAAGTTCTGGTTTGAACAACTGGATGTGTGATGGGGCCCATTTATGAACTGGTAATGACTGAGAAAGAAGCAGCTGGGCCAGGGTAGGGAGGATTGGAAGTGTGCTGTTTGGGGCATGTTAATTTAGGATTAATTAATTAATTGATCTTGGATATGTTAATGCTAGACATCCTTATAGAGATATCTAATGAATGCCAGGAAAGCTATTTGAACAGTATGTGCTACCGAATTTCAAGAGATTGCTGGGGACACTGGGGTTGCCGCATAGTGCCATTGGCAAATGAGTACGACTAGTAATAGTGATGAAAATAGTAATTAAGAATAGTAATAATAAGGTCTTAACTCTGCTTGAAGAATTGTGCCAAGTACATGACATCCATGGGCATGCACCAGCCAGACCTCCAGTTACAAGGAGCATAACTGATCAAGGACCCCAGCTTCTGAGCTTTTATGTCCACTATGGTGGTTGCACCAACCACCAAAATGGATGGCTCCCAGTGAAGACTAAGTGCAGGAGGGATTCAAAGGCAGGCGGGACTCCTATGAGGGCTGACTGTGGCTTCTGGACACCCCCTCAGTCTTGCTAGACCTTCTAGACTGTATGGCAACTAAGGGCACTTTTACCCAGCCATCCTTCCAGAGTCAGACTTGCACCGTGGACAATGGCTTCAGTTTCCCAGGTCCTGACCTTTTATCTCTCAGAAGGCTTCTCACCCAAATAAATTCTTGGAAGTTCATCTAATTTCTACTTCAGATACCCAAACTAAATCCAGTAGCTAACATTATTATCTGTTTAAATCCCACTAAAGACATACAAACAACTCAAAACTGAGTACTTCATTTTTCTCACATTAGAGACCAGGAAAATAAGGACTGAAGAGGTGAAATGTTTTTTATACATTTCAACCATAATTTTTACAACTTATTATTGAATGTCTGCCATGGTCAAAAACTGGGTGGAACTGATTTTCTAATTCTAAAGCATAGGATTAACCCGTATATTACAGTAGTGGTTCTCAGTTAAGGGTGTTTTTCCCATGGGATAATTTAACACCATCTGAAGACACTGCTCATTGTCACAAGTGGGTGGAGATGTTTTGGGTTAGAGGCCAAGGATATTGCTAACCATGCTACAATGCACAAGATAGCCTCATCAACAAAGAATTATCTAGCATCAGGTAGCAATAATATCAAGGTTGAGAAGTCCTACATGACACCAATAGAATTTTACAGAGATAGCAAAGGAGGCAGATCCCCAAGATTTATGTGAGTAATAGAAGGGGCAAGACAATGTGTGAAACAGTACAAATAAGTAAATACACACATACATGTATATAAATAAATTCACTCTCAGTGTCTAAATAAGGAAGAAGTAGTGAAAATAATTGTAATGAATTAAATCTTAAACATCTACTATGTGAGAAATCTCAAGGTCTGAATAGTCAGGGAGAATGGGAGCCAGAAAAACTAATTAGTTTGAGTTAATTATAAAGCCAGTTGACTTTTGCAGAACAAATATCATTTGAACATTGCCTGGAAAAACAATCAGTTTATATGTGTATTAGCATGCTTAGTTACATGCAAGCATTACACTCATCATTTTACAAGATACATACTAATATTGACCTCACTTTAAACATGAGAAAACTGGGATTTTGATCTCAAAAATAGTTGAACTGGAGCAGAACCTAAAGTCTGAACCTAGAGTCTTGTTCTCTAAAACTTTATTCTAGAATGGCTGTGAGAGATGGAAATAAGTGATTCAGTAAGAACATTGTTTAAATTTTAAGACAATGGATGTTGGTAATTTATACACAAAAAAATGTTTAAATGTTATAACTATCCATTGCTTTAATTTCTCTTTATGCCACTATCTTCTTCAACTTTATCATGTGCAGCCCTCAATAGCTCTTCTGCTTGAACACAGGGTTTTTATTAAAAACAAAAATGGAAACGGGCAACAAGAGACGACCCTAGCAGTTTTCTTTATTTTGGCATGCAAATATGTGTTATGGGCTTCTCTTGTGGCTCAGCTATTCAAGAGTCTGCCTGCAATATGGGAGACCTGGGTTCAATCCCTGGATTGGGAAGACCCCTGGAGAAGGGAAATGGCAACCCATTCCCTTCTCCCGGGGATCTTTCTGACTCAGGGATCGAACCCATGTCTCCTGTGTCTTCTGCATTGGCAGGTGGATTTTTTACCACTCTGCCACCTGGAACAGAGAGCATGGGCTGCGGCATGCTACTAAAGAGTGGTATAAAGCACATTATATTGGTTACATTTAATTTTTGTGACCTGAAAAGATTTTGTACCACATGTTATGCAGATTGGCATTATTTTATTTTATTCTGGGGCTGTTCTGGGTCTTTGTTGTGGCACATGCATTTCTCTCTAGTTGCAGCGTGCAGGCTTTGTTGCCCCCATGGTACATGAGATCTTAGTTCCCCAACTAGGGGTCAAACCCATGTCTCCTGCATTGGAAGGTAGATTCTTAACCACTGGACCACCAGGGAAGTCCCCCAGATTGACAGCTATTCTAGTTTTATTTGCAAACATAAGTTCATTAGCAGCTTCGTAATTATTACTTTGTAGAGGTATGCATTTTGTTGATTGAATTCATGCTTAAGATTTTCATGAAGCCATCATTTTCTGCAGGAAATAGTTTCCCTAGAGGGTCTCGATAGGTTTATCATTTAGTATTTCTATTGTAGAGGGAATTTAAATAGTCTTCAATAGAGGCATTTGCTGTGACTTTTCTAGACTCAGGAGCCATTTGATTAAAAAAAAATCAGTATCAAGCTTGAAGGAAATATTTTGGTCATCTCTTTTTGAGTACACTTCCCCCCACTACATTCTGCTTTATTCTCTTTTGTGGGTTTTATAAGATATTGTACAATTAAATCCTCATGCACATTTCTTAGAAATTTTTACACTGTGTTTAGACCCATGCAATTTAGACAGATAATATATTTTCTGATTACATTTTTTATTGTGGAGTAGAAAGAGAATGGAATGAATATAGGAAGTTACATAAAGGGCACAAAGGTTTTCAAGAAAGTTCTGCTATAGTATATTTATTTATTAATAGAATGAACTAATAATTATAATACTGGTCACAATGGGTAAACATTGTTTATTTTCTATGCTAAACCTTTTGTGTTTACCCTTACTGATCCCTCACACCACACACTCTAGGAAGTTGGTTCTAAGTTCTCCATTTTATAGATGAGGAAATAGATGCACAATTCAGTTAAATAAACTTGTTCAGTGAGTAAGTAGCAGAGCTAGGTAATAAACTGGGGTGTTCTGACTACAAATGGGAATATCTTAACCAAAAGAACTATAAACGAATTTGTTCTTTGTCTACGACATCTTGTTTTTAGCCTCATAGAGTGACCTCCAGTTAATAAATAACTGTGCAGAATAGCACATACTATCATTCACTATTTATAGAGTTAAGGATTCATTAAGGATTCAGTATACTGGGCTCTAGCCTACAGGATTAGAAACTTTGGAGGATGATTAAGTCCACCTCTTTGGGCCAAAGAAACTTCAGTTGTAAAACTGAATGGACTACATGATGTAATCTCTGATATCTTTCCACACAGCCCAACTATACTCCAAAGGATGTCATAGAGTGGGTCATTCTTCATGCTTCTTTTAGGCAAATTCTGAATGTGTAAAACTAGAGACATTATTTAAAACTAAAGTGTGAAACATGGAGTCTGAAGAGCTTCCCTCGTAAATGGAGGCTCTTCCATTCCATCCATTTAGAAGCACGGGAATCATATTAGATATCTGCTCTGTGTGGATCTCACTTCAGTTTAGATCAGTTCAGTCACTCTTTGCAACCCCATGAACTGCAGCATGCCAGGCCTCCTTGTCCATCACCAACTCCCGGAGTCCACCCAAACCCATGTCCATCAAGTCGGTGATGCCAACCAGCCATCTCATCCTCTCTTGTCCCCTTCTCCTCCTGCCCTCAATCTTTTCTAGCATCAGGGTCTTTTCAAATGAGTCAACTCTTCACATGAGGTAGCCAAAGTATTGGAGTTTCAGCTTCAACATCAATCCCTCCCATGAACACCTAGGACTAATCTTCTTTAGGATGAACTGGTTGGATCTTCTTGCAGTCCAAGGGACTCTCAAGAGTCTTCTCCAAAAACCACAGTTCAAAAGCATCAATTCTTCTGCACTCAGCTTTCTTTATAGTCCAACTCTCGCATCCATACATGACCACTGGAAAAACCATAGCCTTGACTAGACAGACCTCTGTTGACAAAGTAATGTCTCTGCTTTTTAATATGCTATCTAGGTTGGTCATAACTTTCCTCCAAGGAGTAAGCGTCTTTTAATTTCATGGCTGCAATCACCCTCTGCAATGATTTTGGAGCCCCCCAAAATAAAGTCAGCCACTGTTTCCAGTGTTTCCCCATCGATTTGCCATGAAGTGATGGGATCGGATGCTATGATCTTAGTTTTCTGAATGTTGAGCTTTAAGCCAACTTTTTCACTTTCCTCTTTCACCTCCACCAAGAAGCTCTTTAATTCTACTTCCCTTTCTGCCATAAGAGTGGTGTCATCTACATATCTGAGGTTATTGATATTTCTCCTGGCAATCTTGATTCCAGCTTGTGCTTCCTCCAGCCCAGCGTTTCTCATGATGTACTCTGCATATAAGTTAAATAAGCAGGGTGACAATATACAGCCTTGACGTAGTCTTTTTCCTATTTGGAACCAGTCTGTTGTCCTGTATCCAGTTCTAACTGTTGCTTTCTGACCTGTATACAGGTTACTCAAGAGGCAGGTCTGGTATTCCCATCTCTTTCAGAAATTTCTACAGGAATCTCACTTAGTTGACCTTATACCAAAAGAATAAATTAAATATGAGTTAGTAGGGTCAAGGGCAAAAATATAATATTTTATAGTACAAACTATTTCTGCTTCTCCATAATGATGAGTACAGGGGAATCAGTGTCCCAGAACATGGAGGGAGTTCGCTACAGAAAGGTCATTTACTGTATGAGAGAATTTTCCATGTGCTGGACACCTCGATCTGTCTTATGGTACAACCTCACTTGTATAAATCTAGCGAAGCAAATTTAAAACAGTGAGATATTTATGGATCTTGACATAGTCTTACTTTATGTATAACATTGGAACAAGGAAAATTCCCCCCAAAATCTTATCAGTCAAATCTGGTGATTGAACTCCACTGGGAACTGGCTTTGCCGCCAAACGCTGGAGCTAGTTTAGTTAGTAAAAAGAAATGCCCATTTCTGCTTCACAATTAGCCTTGCTTTATTGGACATCATCCGGACCACCACACCCCTCTCTTTAAGGTTAGAGTTTTGTATTTCATTCAGTCACAACGTGAGCCCCTGACTTCATGTCTGGGCACCTCTTATAATATGTTAATGTTCCCATCTAACAGTTGAACTACCCGTGTCCATGTATAAAGGAGTGCATTTGAATCATTTGTGTGAGCATGAAGGTTATAAGCACATAGAATTTGACTCCAACATGTGGCACAGCCCAAACTGACTACTTGCATTTTTTTTTAAGGTTTGTACAAGACCTTATTTAAACTTGCAAATGATTATCTTAAAAGCAGAAATTTTATGCATGATAACTGAGCTACAGCGTGTGTTCGATTTAGGTATAATGATGAATAAGCATGTTCGTAAATATGTTTAGTGAGAAAGGACTTTCGTGGCAGAACTATCATACAGTTCAATCTACCAGAAACTATTCTTTGAAGGATATACAGTTATCAAAGCATGCAACCTTCTATATAAAGTGCATTGGTCTTTAAATGCAGCTAATTACTAAGAAAGTAGAGATTTAGCTTGCCATTTTTTCAATCTTGAATATTATCAACATCAAAAAAATCATTCAGAATGCTCATAAAATTTGCTTTCTGTGTTTCTTATAACTAAAAACTGTTTCTTAGCAATTGGATTAATCCTCAGTTTCTGAGGCATTTGCAAGAACTCTAAGATGAAAGGGAAAACATTCTTATTATGTGCACTTCTTGAGAAAGCAGCAGAGGCAAGATCTAAGTCCAGAATTATTCATTTCTGCTTCCAGTCTTTCTTGAAACCTTTTGCATGGCTGTGATGTACAAGAAATAACTGGAGAATTTTTATCTCCACCTCCTCAAGTAACGCGAATCATCTGTTCCCATTTTTTATATATAAAAATGAAAGAGGGAAACTGTCTGTGATGATTTGTGGAGAGTAGGTGTGTGGAGATCTGCTATTTCCATGGTTAGCTCAGAAGTTGGTGTCACGATTGCATCCTACACAACAATATGGGAAACCACTTAGCAGCAGGAATCCCAGTTGGCACAACTGCCAGTTGTACCTGATAAGTAGACAGCTATTTGGAGGACAGAGCCTCAGAATCCCTTAGAGAAATCAATCAATGTTTTATTCAGAAATTAGACACTCCTATGAAATGGGATTACATATTGAGGAAGTACACTGGAGTGCAACAGTGCGTTATGGTGATGATGAAGATTATTATTATTATATTCTTATAGCCACGTGCAAGTCTTTCAACAAACACAAAAATGGTTTTTCAGAAAACAAGAATTTTGTTGAACAGTAATGAACCTCCACATTTAAAAAATAAACAAGTAAACATTTCAGAAGGTTTTCAGAGATTTGGAGCACAGGAAATGATGACTTGAAGTGTGATTGGAACATGATGTCCTGCGATTCCGAGGATTTCTAAGATGACTGTGCGTGTTATTTTGCTAGGAGGTCATTTTGCCTGCACAGCACTGAGACCGCACGACCCGCCTGCGGTGGTATTGTGTAGACTGACGATGTGTAGATGAAGTATGATGTCAGTGTGACGGCAGCAAGGCCACTGGTTTGAACAACCCCAGGGCTCCACACGTACATTCAGCTACTCTGTGAAGTACCGTGGAATAAAATACTCTAGAAAGAAACAGTTTGGATAGTCCACCTTAAGTGATCCTTCATAAAGTCAGAGTCTTGGTCTACAAAGTGTACACTGAGATCAGTGCTGTTTGGTCCTTGCTCACATACCGTTTCTGCAGAGATATCTCTTTTTCTCTCTTTTTCTGCTGTTTGGTGACATCAGAATGGATCTTCCATGGTGCTATGTTCCCCTCTCCCTCTAGAGACTGATTATCTCTTCCAAGAAAGTTGTCAAGTTTTCTGATGCACCCAGTGACAATAAATTATCAGTAATCAGCTTTCTTGTTCTTATTCAGGTGTTTCAGCACTGACCACTGGTTCCTTGAGGCCTTTCCTAGAACTGATTACGGCCTGAATTTGGGAGCTATTTATGTTCCAAAAATAATGGTTTTCAACCTTTGTTCAGAGGTACTTGCAAATAGCCCAGTAAATAAATAAGCAGTCTCATTGCTGAGTTTGGAGCCTTGTCTAATCCTTATCTCT
Organism: Madoqua kirkii; assembly: GCA_006408675.1. NCBI lineage: Eukaryota > Metazoa > Chordata > Mammalia > Artiodactyla > Bovidae > Madoqua > Madoqua kirkii. Next base: position 861 of record SJYC01031848.1, on the reverse strand, counting down.
ATCCACCTGTTGCCTTCTCTCGTCCACAGCAGTCAGTGAGGCAGATCCATCGACCATCTCGGGCTCTGCCATGTCCAGTGTTAGAAACACTGCTTAGACAAAAATCTGTTTCATTGTATTTAAGTCTGTTTCTGCAGGTCTCTCATCATGATATTTGAAATTGTTCTTTTTCACACTCTAAAAATAATCTGTGGATTCTAACTCATAATCTAAAGCTAGCACTATGATATTGATCAATGCCCATAGAATTTGTATTATTCAGGAATCCTTTGGCTACAAGTGCCAGGAAATCCAACTCAATCTGACATAAAGGCGATTATTGGCTGAAGAGCTGAGGGGTAACACAGGCTTCCCTGGCAGCTCAGATGGTAAAAAAAATCTGCCTGCACTGTGGGAGACCTGGGTTCTATCCCTGGATTGGGAAGATCCTCTGGAGAAAGGAATGGCTATCCACTCCAGTATTTTTGCCTGGAGAATTCCATGAACAAAGTAGCCTTGCAGCTACAGTCCATGGGGTTACAAAGACTCAGACACAACTGAGCAACTAACACTTTAACTTTAGGGGTAGCACTGGATTAAAGCACAGGTGGCCTCCAGAAGGCTTTTTCCCCTCTCTTCTCTTCTTCTCTTTGCATACCATTCATATTACTTTGCCCATATTGGCTTTATTTATGAGCAGGCCCTACTTCATGTGATAGCTGTGAGGTGGTCCTTTTATGTATCTATTTATTTATCAATGGCTGTACTGAGTCTCTGCATATAAGTTAAATAAACAGGGTGGCCTTGACTTATTACATTCCCAAATTGAAACCAGTCTGTTGTTCTATGTCCAGTTCTAACTGTTGCTTCCTGACCTGCATA
>SJYC01031846.1:0-28874 GCA_006408675.1 Madoqua kirkii | reverse complement strand
GGCTAATAATAACATAGAACATCCCCTTTTTATTTATTTTATTCCAGTTTTGTTAATTGTCTATTGGTATCATTTACCTTTCTATCTACTGGGGAATGTAGTATTCTTATTAATGTGCATGTATTATTTATTCCATAAAGATAAATTTATTGACTTAACAATATTAATTTAGCATCCGACTACGATCTAGTCTCCAGGGATACAGTGATGAAAAAAGAGGTCATCGTCTCTGCTTTCACGGAGCTTATGTTTATGGGAGAGTTAAACATTGAACAACTTTATGTATACACATATAATTAATTTTTGTAAGTGATACAAAGAAGAAAGAATGGATGAAGTGAGAAAGCATAAAGTAAGAAAATTATTTTATTTAAAATTTTGTTTATTATTCGTTTTTGGCTGCACTGGATCTTACTGCTGCATGCTGGGTGTCTCTAGCTGCGGAACTCAGAATTCTTGCGGTGGCTTCTCTTATGCAGGGCACTGGCTCTAGGCAGGTGGCCTCGGTAGTTGCAGCTCAAAGGCTTAGTTGCTCCACTGTGTGAAGAATCTTCTCAGACCAGAGATCGAACTTGCGTCTTCTGTTTGGAAAGTGGAAGGAGAATAATTTAGGTAAGGAATTTGGACAAGTTCTCTCGGTGAGAAAATGCTAATAAAGTTGAGTCCTGAAGGATCTAAAACAGTAGTCCACACATAGGGGAAAGTGTTACTGATAGAGTAAACTGTATATGCAAATGCCCTGAGACCACAAAGTGCTTAGGGTTCTAGAGTCACTGAAAGGATATTTTAACTAGAAAACAGGAGCAATGGGGATGAAGGAGATGATGGACATAAAGCTGGATAGAGTCTTGGTCCCATAGAACCTGTTAGGTGAATTAGAGATTTTAGACTAGGTGAAAGGCCAAACAGCAATAACTGAAGAGCCTAGGTTTGGGGTTCAGACTGACTGAATTCAAATCCTAATTCTACTTCATTCTAGTTCTATTATTTCAGGCAAATTACTTCATCTCTCCAAGCTTTAGTTTCCTTATTTGTTAAACAGGTAATCACCAGGTTGTGAGGATTCGGTGAGATAATATAATGAAAGGTTCTTTGCACAATTTCTAATACATTGGCAGTTAAAGTGCATCAGAAAGTCACTGAGGTGTTTTGTGTAGGATAGTGACGCAATCCCGTTTATCATGTTTTTAAATGGTCTCTCCGTTGCTATATGGAAGGCTCAGGGGAATAGCTAGCTGGTTATCAGAAGAGAAGGCTTGGATGAGGATGTTGACAGTGGGAGGATGCAAGAAATATTGTAGAGGAGCAGTTGAGAGGGGTTTGTGTTAAACTGGAATGGGGCTGGTGAGGAAAGAGGCAGGAGTCAGGGATATAACTCTTAGGTCTCAGGGATGATGAACTACTGAGCAGATGGGAGTGACTGAGAGTTACTGTTGTTCTGTTGTTCCATGTCCAGTTCTAACTGCTGCTTCCTGACCTGCATACAGATTTCTCAAGAGGCTGGTTAGGTAGTCTGGTATTCCCATCTCTTTCAGAATTTTCCACAGTTTATTGTGATCCACACAGTCAAAGGTTTTGGCAGTCTGTTGTTCCAAAGGCTTTTGGAACAACAGACTGGTTCCAAATAGGAAAAGGAGTATGTCAAGGCTGTATATTGTCACTCTGCTTATTTAACTTTTATGCAGAGTACATAATGAGAAACGCTGGACTGGAAGAACACAAGCTGGAATGAAGATTGTCGGGAGAAATATCTATAACCTCAGATATGCAGATGACACCACCCTTATGACAGAAAGTGAAGAGGAGCTAAAAATCCTCTTGATGAAAGTGAAAGAAGAAAGAGAAAAAGTTGACTTAAAGCTCAACATTCAGAAAATGAAGATCATGGCATCCGGTCCCATCACTTCATGGCATCTGGGAAACAGCGGAAACAGTGTCAGACTTTATTTTGGGGGGCTCCAAAATCACAGCAGATGGTGACTGCAGCCATGAAATTAGAAAACGCTTACTCCTTGGAAGAAAATTTATGACCAACTTAGATAGTATATTCAAAAGCAGAGACATTACTTTGGGGACTAAGGTCCATCTAGTCAAGGCTATGGTTTTTCCTGTGGTCATGTATGGATGTGAGAGTTGGACTGTGAAGAAGGCTGAGTGCTGAAGAATTGATGCTTTTGAACTGTGGTGCTGGAGAAGACTCTTGAGAGTTCCTTGGACTGCAAGGAGATCCAACCAGTGCATTCTGAAGGAGATCAGCCCTGGGATTTCTTTGGAGGGAATGATGCTAAAGCTGATAGTGTCAGACTTTATTTTGGGGGGCTCCAAAATCACAGCAGATGGTGACTGCAGCCATGAAATTAGAAAACGCTTACTCCTTGGAAGAAAATTTATGACCAACTTAGATAGTATATTCAAAAGCAGAGACATTACTTTGGGGACTAAGGTCCATCTAGTCAAGGCTATGGTTTTTCCTGTGGTCATGTATGGATGTGAGAGTTGGACTGTGAAGAAGGCTGAGTGCTGAAGAATTGATGCTTTTGAACTGTGGTGCTGGAGAAGACTCTTGAGAGTTCCTTGGACTGCAAGGAGATCCAACCAGTGCATTCTGAAGGAGATCAGCCCTGGGATTTCTTTGGAGGGAATGATGCTAAAGCTGAAACTCCAGTACTTTGGCCACCTCATGTGAAGAGTTGACTCAATGGAAAAGACCCTGATGCTGGGAGGGATTGGGGGCAGGAGGAGAAGGGGACGACAGAGGATGAGATGGCTGGATGGCATCACGAACTCGATGGACGTGAGTCTGAGTGAACCCCTGGAGTTGGTGATGGACAGGGAGGCCTGGCGTGCTGCGATTCATGGGGTTGCAGAGAGTCAGACACGACTGAGCGACTGAACTGAACAGAACTGAGAGTTACTGAGACAGGAATGCTGGATGAGGGGACAATTTGAGGGAGTTACATTTTGGACCTGTTCAGTTAGAGAACTTTTCTGAGTCATTCAGATTTAAGATTTGTATGTTCGGAGTATTGGATGTATTGGTCTAGAGCTCAGAAGACAGGTCTGAACTGGAGATTGAAATGTAGGAGTCACCAGGATGTGGGCTTCGCTGGTGGCTCAGACAGTAAAGAATCCACCTGCAATGCCAGAGAACTAGATTCAATATATCCCTGGGTTGGGAAGATCCCCTGGAGAAGGGCCTGGCAACCCAAACTCCAGTATTCTGGCCTGGAGAATCCGGATGGACAGAGGAGCCTAATGGGCTACAGTCCATGGGGTCACAAAGAATGGGACACAACTGAGTGACTCAGTACAGCACAGCACATTAGGATGTAGATGTTTCAAATCATGCAAGTGAGTGAGGTCACCTAGGAAGAAGGAAAGCCCAAAAAGAGGACAGGGCTTAGCGCCACCCCCCAAGTGATGCCTAGAGGTCAAGTAGAAGAGAAACTGCTGACAGAGGAGGGTGAGATGGAGAAGGAGAAAGCCCCAGAGAGGATGACTCCAGGGAAGCCAAGCGAGGAGAGTTTTAAGAAGCAGCGAGGGCTCAGCTGGGCTGGAGGGCGCAGGAGTTTTCCTGGCCTAGCCCCAGGAGCTCCCTTGGAGGAGCAGAACTCATCCCCCAAGTAGGAGGGTGACTGGAACCAGGAAGTGGTGCCCACGTGTGAAGTCAGTCCTTTTGAGAAGGCCTAGGGCTGACCCCTTGTCCTCTTTATTGCCCATTCTTTCCCAGCTTGCCTATTAATGATTTATTTGCCTCACAGCAGTTTCACATTTCTCTGTAGGGATCAGCCCTTCTTTGAAAAGCTGAGTATTTCAGACAACTGAGAAGCTCTCTGAGAACGCCTAAAGCTGCCCTGCTCGCCCCAGCTGCCTCCAACCCCGGCCTCGGAGACTTCGGGCATCCCGAGGGAGCCGGTGAGGAATGAGGCTGCAGGGAGCGAGCAGGTGGGCACAGCCCCCACGGCCCACCGTGGCCAGATCTGCCCTGTGAGCTACCTGGGAATGGAATTTCAGCCTGGGGACCCCCGCTGCTTCTGCTGAGCTGCCGGATGGTAGCCGAGGAGAGCGTGATGTGCAGCAACGGAGGGCATGGCAGGGCCTCCCACCAACCATCTCGTCCCCTCTCCTTTTCTCTCCTTTCTCCTCCTCCTCTCTTAAACCTATGTAATCTCTAAGCATATTTCTGTAAAGCCACTGAGGAACTAAAAATGTGAAGTAATGCTGCATGGATGGAGAAGGAGAGGAAGCTTAGAGTTACACATAGTTGTGGGTGCTAAGTCGCTTCAGTCGTGTCTGACTCTGCGACCCCATGGACTGTAGCCCACCAGGCTCCTCTGTCCATGGGATTCTCCAGGCAGGAATACTGAAGTGGGTTGCCATGCCCTCCTCCAGATCTTCCTGACCCAGGGATCAAACTCGCGTCTCTTATGCTCCTGCACTGACAGGTGGGTTCTTTACCACTAGCTCCACCTGGGAAGCAGGTAGTTGTAGTTAACAATCAACACTTAGTGAATAACAGAAGCCTGGGGGTTTTATATATGTGATCTCCCTTCGTCCTCACAATAATATTTTGAGGTAGGAATCATTATCCCCATTTTACAGATAAATAAACAGAGGCTTTGAAAATTCAGAAACTTGCCTAAAGTTGCACAGTGATAAGATGGTGGAGCTGAGGATTCTATTCTAGGTTTCACTCACAAGGAGTCTAAACTTGTTATCACCTTGCTTCTCTCTCTCATGACAGTGTGAGCTTGCGTGCTAAGTCGCTTCAATCGTGTCCTCTGTCCATGGGATTCTCCAGGCAAGAATACTGGCGTGTCCTCCTCCAGGTGATCTTCCTGACCCAGGGACTGAACCTACGTCTCTTATGTCTCCTGCACTGGCGGGCAAGATCTTTACCATTAGTGCCACCTGGAAAGCCCTCACAATAGTGAGGGTGAGAGAAAAATGCTCCATCTATTTGTAAACAGCACACATTGTAAGTAGCATAGTATTCATACTACTTATGACTTATTCATAGTATTTATGACAATGTTAAGTGAAAAAAGCAGAATATACAACTCTAACAATGTAGAAACAAACAAAACACATGGGAAAACAAGCGGAAAATATACAAAAAGCTATGTGTGTATATAATGGAATTTTGGGTGGCTTTATGTTCTGTATGTATTTTGCACTGTGGAGAATGTTAAAATGGACATTTCTCTAAAATATAAAAAAAAGGAAAAGCATTCCAGATTGGAAAAAAAAACAAAGAAACCAGGTTTGCCCGGCAGGTCTCCTTGTGACTTAGCTCTCTGGACGCCAGTGTTTCACGTGTAGACTTGTGATATTACTAGTTCACATTTATTGAACAATTACTATATTCCACGCACATTTACAAATGGAACAAAACTGAAGTCTCCCTCTAATTCTCTGGGCTTTCCTGGTGCCCCAGATGGTAAAGAATCTGCTTGCAATGCAGTAGACCCAAGTTCGATTTCTGGGCTGGGATGATCTTCTGGAGAAGGGAATGGCTACTACTCTGGTGTTCTTGCCTGGAGAATCCCATGGACAGAGGAGCCAGGACTCCACAGCCCATGGCATCGCAACGAGCCAGACATGACTGAGTGAGTAGCACCTTCACTTTATAATTCTCTAAGGGAGATGATTCTACAGCCGAGGAAATGAAGAGTCAGAGAAGGTAGACAGGAAGGCAGTAGAGAGACTTCAGTCTGGCTATGTATCTAGGCCTCTCTCTTAGAAGCTGGCTGGTTGGAAAAGTTACTCTCTCAGAGGCTCAATAATTTCCATCTTCCAGAGTTCCTATGAGGAGTAAATGTGATTATGCATATCATGTCCTTGGCACAAAATAAAGCACTCGATGAACAATTATTATTAATATTAAGCATCTTGCAAAAGGCTTAGCAAACTAATACAGGAAAAATAGTCACTCCTAGGGCTATACGAGAGCAAAGCCAGGCTCCTCCCCTCACAAGCTATTGCCGAGATCATCCTACGGCATCCTCTGTCCCATCATCCAGGCATCCTCTGTCCCATCATCCAGGCCTGACAGTTTACCATTCTAACATTTTCAGCTGTGCTATTTTTTTTTCAGGTTTTAAAACTTTTATTTAAAGTATTTAAAAATTTGTGCATTCCAATAATTAAGCTTGTTTGAACTGCAACAAAAAAGGCACTCTGATTTTATAGCCTGTTTTGAAATGATAAGCTGAGAAACAAAGTCACATATTGTGTTGTGCTTTTGTTTATTTTTCATGAAATGTGTCCACTGGCAAAGACCTTGGGCTCACGGGTCAACCTCTGGTCCCTCTGTGTAAGTGAGATGTGTGGGTAAGCTCATTCCAGTCCCTCACCGAAAGCCCTTTCGTGTGTTGGAGGGGGGAGGGAGGCAGACCCCAGGACAAGGGAGAGGGGAAGGGCCCACAGGGGTTAGATTTTGTCACTGGCTGTGACTGAGCCTCTACGAGGCATGCTGTGCTTGAATTAGCTCCACATTAGAAGTTTATAAAACCCTATCATCTTTGGTGTCCTCTTAAAAAAATTTTTTTTTAGTACTGAAGCAATATGTATTATGTTTAAGGTTTGGAGGTCCCAGAATGTCTTTAGAAGAACTGAATTTTTTGCATTGGGGTAGTTTCCCTCTTCTTTAGGTCTGCTTTCTGTATATTTTTCTATTGGGCAGAAAGATTAAGTCACTGCTAAGTGAAAACGGTATTTATATAAGCTTTCATTATAATGCATATTTCTTTTTTTATTATTTGAATCATATATTAGACAAATACATATTGCCTTTATCTTTTCAAGATATGCAGCAAATTCATGATGAAAAAATAAAAATACATTCATTTATACTATTTGTAAAACTTTCAGAAGAAAATATAGGAAAAAATGTTTTATGTCTGAAGTTAGGCAAGATTTCTAAGATATTAGACCTAAAATACAACATATCATTAGAATTTTAAAAATTGTGTTCCTCCAAAGACAGGGATATAAGAATGAAAAGACAAGAAACAGACTTGGAGAAAATCATATATCTGTTAAAGCTCCTGTGCCGTGAATATATAAAGATATCTCAAAACCCAATAATAAGAAAATGAAAAACACAATATAGGATGGATAAAAGATTTGAACAAACACTTTACAAAGAAGATCTGTGTATTGCTGGTAAATACATGGAAAGATGATGGACATTAATAATCATTAGGAAAATTCAAAATGCTAACACAATGAGATACATAGAGAGAGAGAACACTGATAAGACAAATAGCTGAGGAGATGGAATTTATTGGTGAATATAGTTAAAGAAATCAGATTGATTATATTCTTTGTAGCCAAAGATGGAGAAAATCTATACAGTCAGCAAAAACAGGGCCAGGAGTTGACTGTGGCTCAGATCATGAACTCCTTATTGCCAAATTCAGACTTAAATTGAAGAAAGTTGGGGAAAACACTAGACCATTGATGACCTAAATCAAATCCCTTATGATTATTCAGTGGTAGTGACAAATAGATTCAAGGAATTAGATCTGATCGACAGAGTGCCTGAAGAACTATGGACAGATGTTCATGACATTGTCCTGGAGGCAGTGGTCAAGACCATCTCCAAGAGAAAGAACTGCAAAAAGGCAAAATGATCATCTGATGAGGCCTTACAAATAGCTGAGAAAAGATGAGAAGCTAAAAGGCAAAGGAGAAAAGGAATGATATAACCATTTGAATGCAGAGTTCCAAAGAATAACAAGGAGAGATAAGAAAGGCTTCCTCAATGATCAGTGCAAAGAAATAGAGGAAAACAATAGAATGGGAAAGACTAGAGATCTCTTCAAGAAAATTAAAGATACCAAGGAAACATCTCATGCAAAGATGAGCACAATAAAGGAGAGCATATGGATTCAATCCTAAATATTCATTGGAAGGACTGATGCTGAAGCTGAAACTCCAATACTTTGGCCACCTGATGCAAAGAACTGACTCACTGGAAAAGACCCTGATGCTGGGAAAGATTGACGGTGGGAGGACAAGGGGACAACAGAGGATGAGATGGCTGGATGGCATCACTGATGCAATGGACATGAGATTGAGTAAACTCCAGGCGTTGGTGATGGACAGGGAGGCCTGGCATGCTGCAGTCCATTGGGTCACAAAGAGTCAGACTCGACTGAGCAACTGAACTGAACTGATAAAGGGCATATAGACTGTTTTCATACAAAATTATTTTCTAGGAAAACAGAATTAGATGACACATAATGATGCACATTTCTTAATATTTTCTGTGAAGTTTGGATGTATTTGGTTCAACAACATAAAACATTTTAGAAAAGGAGAGAGACGTGTTCATGAAGCACTAGGTTTGCACCGTGCCTGCAACCCCCTCTTCTGAAAACTAGTTTTTCCTACAATAAAGTTGCTAGAGTGGTCCTCGAGGGAAACCAACCCTGATGTCCTGGTCGCAGTTGATTGAACCAGCTCTGTCTGACCCAAAGACAATCAGGTGTAAGCTGTATTTGTGGGAGGTTAACAGCCTTTGATGGAGAAGGCAATGGCACCCCACTCCAGTACTCTTGCCTGGAAAATCTCATGGATGGAGGAGCCTGGTGGGCTGCAATCCATGGGGTCACTAAGAATTGGACACGACTGAGCAACTTCCCTCTCACTTTTCACTTTCATGCATTGGAGAAGGAAATGGCACCCCACTCCAGTGTTCTTGCCTGGAGAATCCCAGGGACGGGGGAGCCTGGTGGGCTGCCGTCTATGGGGTCGGACACGACTGAAGTGACTTAGCAGCAGCAGCAGCAGCAGCAAAAGCAGCAACAGCCTTTGACAGAGTTGACTGGGAAACTCTGCCTGACTAGCAGAGTCGGTTGGATAGGGATGAACCGATGAGTTCACACAAAGAAAGCTAGTCAGTCACGCTCTGTGTCAAGAGTTTTCCACGTGGCCACAGAAGTCGGGGAACCCAGAATGCAGAAACAGAAATGGAGGATGCCCTATATTCTCCCAAGGGGCCCTACCCCCACAGGGCCACCTGGCCACCTGAGTGCGGCTGCTCCAAGCGAACTCGAAGGGTCCCTCTCAGAAATAATTTAATCAAGTCCCTTCTTACAGGTAAGAAATACCAAGGCCTAGAAGACAAAGTAGCCACATAGTTATTAACAATTAGAAGTGCTCGAGGGAGGGGAGCTTAGGTCTCCTAATTTCTAATGTGGTTCTTCCAGCTGCCTCAGGAGGCCTCATGAGGTGCGACCTCACGTTTTGATGCTCCATGGTGATCATACACGCGTGCTTTCAGATGCTCCATGGTGATCATACACGCGTGCTTTCAGTTCAGTTCAGTTGCTCAGACATGTCTGACTCTTTGGGACCCCATGGACTGCAGCACGCCAGGCTTCCCTGCCCATCACCAACGCCCAGAGCTTAAAAACTCGTGCATGTCCATTAAGTCGGTGTTGCCATCCAACCATCTCATCCTCTGTCGTCCCCTTCTCCTCCTGCCTTCAATCTTTCCCAGCATCATACAAATTAATACTACCTGAATATTTGTTCAGTATATTTCAGAATATGTTCATAATATTTGTTTCAGAATATTTGTTTTTGAGGATATTTTTTCCAGTGCATTTACTTAGCACCTGCTAAGTGGCTAGAACTGAGCTATTACAGAAACTGAGGGGGAAAAGAAAATACAGGCTGTAAACTCCAGTACTTTGGCCAGCTCATGTGAAGAGCTGACTCATTGGAAAAGACTCTGATGCTGGGAAGGATTGGGGGCAGGAGGAGAAGGGGACAACAGAGGTTGAGATGGCTGGATGGTATCACTGACTCGATGAACATGAGTCTGAGTGAACTCTGGGAGATGGTGATGGACAGGGAGCCCTGGTGTGCTGCAATTCACGGTGTCGTGAAGAGTCGGACATGACTGAGCGACTGAACTGAACTGAACCCTCCAGTCATTTAAAGTCTGAGGAACCATACAGATCAATCTATTTTATAATTAAGTAAAAATAATGTGAGTCTACAGAATGACAGAATATGAGCTGTTATTACAAGGGATAAAAAAAGACTTAAAATTGTTTTTGCCTTTTTTTTGCCTTTTGGGAGGTTGATAGTGCTTGACTATGTGATGCATAGAAAAGGACATGAACTCAAAAGAAAAGACTCAAAAAGAAGAATGCATGATGGGTTGGGATTGACTGTAATGCCTGCTCTGTGGATGCTGGGAGTGTTGTATTTTGTTGCTGGCGTCACGTTTTTTGTGGAGGTGGATCATTTTTACGTAAAGGTGGACACACAACATTCCTGATGCAAGAAACAGGCTGAGCAAAGACTTGAGAATGAGTGCATGTGTTTGAAGGGTTGTGGGAAGACTGATTTAAGGGAATCAAGAATGGGGGCAGTACAAGAATGACAAGTGAAAGTGTTTGATTTTGTGACATAGTGTGAATGAAAGCTCCATAACTCCTCAGGGTTCAGATGTGTTGGGAGGGTGAAGTAGGGGTGGGCAGTGGGCTGGGGTAGGGTGAGTGAGACTCTGTCTGCCCTTCACCCTTCCCTATGTCCATCGCACAACCTATTTTACATTTGGGGGCTTCATGTAAAAAATTTTTTGCCTTTGAAGAACTGTTCTTCATTTTAATAAAAACAAGTTTAAAAATCACTGATATAAGCAAGGAGTGTCTCACAAAGTTTTGCTCCGTGAATTTGATGCTTTAGGAAGACTCATGGAGTAGTAGTTTGTAGACTGGATCTGCGAGGACTAGTAGGGCACTGTTGCAATTTTCAAGTGTGAGGAGACAGAGCTCTGATTTAAGATTAGGGAGGCTGAACCAGGGCAGCATGTAAGGAATAAGAATCAATTCAGAGGCAGAGTCAGGGAGGGAAAAGCAGTCTCCATCCAAGAAAGAAAGAAAATGAAATTTTGTTAATCTCACTAACTTGGTCTCAGAGTAATTTGCCTTGGAGACTATAACTTTTGTGAGGGTAGGGATTATGACTGTCTAGTTTCCTTAGGAAGGTACCTGGGACATAGTTCAGTTCAGTTCAGTCGCTCAGTCGTGTCTGACTTTTTGCGACCCCATGAATTGCAGCACGCCAGGCCTCCCTGTCCATCACCAACTCCAGGAGTTCACTCAGACTCACGTCCATCGAGTCAGTGATGCCATCCAGCCATCTCATGCTCGGTCATCCCCTTCTCCTGCCCCCTATCCCTCCCAGCATTAAAGTTTTTTCCAATGAGTCAACTCTTCACATGAGGTGGCCAAAGTACTGGAGTTTCAGCTTTAGCAACATTCCTTCCAAAGAAATCCCAGGGCTGATCTCCTTGCAGTCCAAGGGACTCTCAAGAGTCTTCTCCAACACCACAGTTCAAAAGCATCACTTCTTCAGCACTCAGCCTTCTTCACAGTCCAACTCTCACATCCATACATGACCACAGGAAAAACCATAGCCTTGACTAGATGGACTTTAGCCAGCAAAGTAATGTCTCTGCTTTTGAATATGCTATCTAGGTTGGTCATAACTTTGGGACATAGTAGGTATTCAATAAATATTTATTCCTTAAAAAAAAAAAGGTGGTATGTAACTATTAGGATGATTTCTGCTGCAAATAAGAGAAATTTTGACTTCAAACTGGCTTAAAGAATAAGGATATTTATTAGATCCAGGCTCAGCACAATCAACAGCTAAGTGATGTCACTAATGACCCAGGTTCTCTCCCTCTTTTCACTCAACACCCCTGGCATTGGCTTCATCTTAAGGTGTTGCTACTCAGGTTACAGGATGGCTGCCTGCAGTGACCAAGGCATAGGCTTCCTGCTGAAGGACAGTAGAAGGGAAAGAGAAACCTTTCCCCTAAATATAGACTAAAAATCCTGAGTTCCTGTCTGCATTCTCATCAGCTGGAAGAATGCCTTATACTCATTGGCTTTGAGCTCCATCCCAGTCTAACCTTGAGGCTGGGGCGAGGATCAGTTCCTCTGAGTGTTGGGGAAGGGAAGATTAGATACGTGAGCAAAGTTGAAGTTTACTGAAAGAACATAAGAAGGAAAGGGTGCTGAGTTGAGTACACTTGAAATTCAATGTGTGGTTTGAGGACTAGCAGTCTCAACATCACCTAGGACTTATTAAAAATATAAAAGCTTAGGGCTCACCTCAGGTTTCAGGTGGCGCTGGTGGTAAAGAACCTGTCTGCCAGCGCAGGAGACCTAAGAGACGTGGGTTTGATCCCTGGATCGGGAAGATCCCCTGGTGGAGGGCATGGCAACCCAGCCCAGTATTCTTGCCTGGAGAATCCCATGGACAAAGGAGCCTGGAGGGCTACATACAGTCCATAGAATTACAAAGGGTCAGACATGATTTAGCATGCAAAGATCCCTAAACTGGTGTCTGCCTTTTAGCAAGATTCCCCAGGTGATTCATATACATATAAGTAACATTTGAGAAGCATTGCCCTACATCGTGTACTTTCTTTCTAGGACATTTGCCTGGCATGTAAAATGATGAACAACTATGTCTTCTTCAAGACCAGGTGTAAGGAATTACCTTCAGTGTTGTCACTCCTGAGCTTCCCTGGCATTTTGTTCCTACCTCTATCATATCTCTTCATCTCACTGTTTTGTAGTTAGTTGTTTAAATTATCTTAGAATCTGTGTTTCCATTGCACAGGGCATGGGTTCAATCCCTAGTCGGAGAACTAAAATCCTTCAAGTTGCATATCATCATCATAAATAAATACATAAATAAATGGTACTCAGTGAGTTTCCATCCATTCATTCATTTATTCAACAGATTTTATTGAATTCCTATAATCTCTGGAGGCACAGCAATGAACAAATTGCCCTTCTTAATGAAGCTTAAGTTCTAGCTAGAGGAGAGATGTATTTTAAAATATATGCTTTGTTATATATATTTGTGGAATGGATTGATTAATCCAGCAAATATTTATTGAACGCTACTGTGTGTGGTGATGGACAGGGAGGCCTGGCGTGCTGTGATTCATGGGGTCGCAAAGAGTCGGACACGACTGAGCGACTGAACTGACCTGAACTGTGTGTTAGGCACTGCTGTAGGCACTGGTAGGACATCAGTGAATAAAAATAAGTACAAATCCCTATCTTTAGTGCTTTTTATCTTCTAGTAGGAGTCACAGAGAGACTGATCCATGGTAAATAGATAAGTTAATTAGTATTTTTTAAAAAGATAATGCTGTTTCAGTGTTGCACTCAATATGTCAGCAAATTTGGAAAACTCAGCAGTGGCCACAGGAGTGGAAAAGTTCAGTTTTCTCCAATCCCATAGAAGGGCAATGCCAAAGAACGTGAAAACTATCATACAATTGTGTTCATTTCCCATGTTAGTAAAGTTATGCTCAAAATCCTTCAAATTAGCTTCAGCAGTATGTGAACTGAGAACTTCTAAATGTGCAAGCTGGGTATAAAAAAGGCAGAGAAATCAGAGGTCAAATTGCCAACATCCATTGGATCATCGAAAAAGCAAGGGAATTCCAGAAAAAAAATCTGCTTCATTGACTATACTAAAGACTTTGTGTGGATCACAAAAAAATGTGGAAAATTCTTAAAGAGATGGGAATACCAGACCACCTTACCTGTCTCTGGAGAAACCTGTATGCAGATCAAGAAGCAACAGTTAGAACCAGACATGATATTATCACCTGGCTTATTTAAATTCTATGCAGAATATATCATGCGAAATGCCAGGCTGGATGAATCACAAGCTGGGATCAAGATTTCTGGGAGAAATACCAACAACCTCAGAAAAGCAGATGATACCACTCTAATGGCAGAAAGTGAAGAGGAAATAAAGAGCCTCTTGATGAGGGTGATAGAAGAGTGTGAAAAAACTGGCTTAAAACTCAGCATTCAAAAAACTAAGATCATGGCATCCAGTTCCATACCCATCATGGCAAATAGACAGGGAAACAATGGAAACAGTGACAGACTTTATTTTCTTAGGCTTCAAAATCATTGCTGATAGTGACTGTAGCCATGAAATTAAAAGATGCTTGCTCCTTGGGGGGAGTGCTATGACAAACCTAGATATTGTATTAAAAAGCAGAAACATTAATTTGCCCACAAAGGTCCATGTAGACAAAGCTATGGTTTTTCCATTAATCATGTACAGATGTGAGAACTGGATCATAAAGAAGGCCAAGTGCTGAAGAATTGATTCTTTCAAATTATGGTGCTAGAGAAGACGCTTGAGAGTCCCTTGGATTGCAAGGAGATCAAACCAGTCAATCCTAAAGGAAATCAACCCTGAATATTCACTAGAGGAACTGATGCCGAAGCTCAAGCTCCAATATTTTGGCCACCTGATGTGGAGAGCTGACTCATTGGAAAAGATTCTGATGCTGAGAAAGATTGAAGGCAAAAGGAGAAGAGGGTGGCAGAGGAGGAGATGGTTAGATAGCATCACCAACTCAGTGGACATGAGTTTGAGTAAACTCTGGGAGATAAGGACAGAGGAGGATAGACAAGCCTGGTGTGCTGCAGTCCATGGGGTCACAAAGGGTTGGACACAACTTAGTGACTGCACAATAACAACAACCAATTAGAAAGTGATAAGTCCTATGAAACATGTGGAACAAGTGAGGGCATAAATCAAGAGTGCTGGGGCCTTGGTGTAGCAATTTTAAATGGAGTAGTCCAGATGGGCCTCACTGAGGAGGTGGCAGTTTATGTCCTAGTGGGAAGAGTGGAGTATTCTGAAGTGTGACTGAAGGAATGATGGTACCACTGGGAGAAGTAAGGACATCGCAACTGTGGGTCTTGTTGAAGGGAGGAGGCGAGATAGGCAAGATTATGAGTTATTTTGGACTTGTTGAGGTAGAACTCTTGGTGAGATATTCAAAGGAAAATGTCCTATTGACAGTGAAAAACGTGGGCCTGGAGTATGCTGGTAAGATCAGGGTGGATATTTTAGATTTAGGCATCATTAGTATGGTGGCTCAGATGGTAAAGCATCTGCCTACAGTGTGGGAGACCCAGGTTTGACCCCTGGGTCAGGAATATCCTCTAGAGAAGGAAATGGCAACCCACTCTAGTACTCTTGCCTGGAAAATCTCATGGACGGAGGAGCCTGGTAGGCTACAGTACATGGGGTTGCAAAGAGTTGGACATGACTGAGCAACTTCACTTTAGGTATCATGCCCAAATCTGAAAGTGAGAGCAACACTTTACAACTGGTTCATCCAGGTAAGACTCCATATGGGAGAGAAACTCATGGCTGAACCTTGGTAAAGGCCCTAATCATAGGATCAAAGGAAGAAGATATTTTTCCTTTGCCCAGAAATATCACTGAGTCCTTCATTGAGGTCAGTGGTGAAACAAAGAAACTTGTCTTCCATATTATCTTCCTCTATACTGATTATAGATAAAAGAATGTACATGGAAAGGGAAATATAGGAAGTATGGGATGTAGAGCTTTAATACGTCTCCGAAAGGCTGTGATAAGCAGGAAATCATAACCTTCTGTATCTAGACAAGTTCAGTCCAACTGGCCAGGAAGAAACTGTCCATCCTGTGACCTCCGCCTTGCCCTTGCAGCTTCTCCATAGCATAGGCCTGAGGTTAGCAAACAATCATCAGGCCAGGTCTGACTGAAGCCACTGAACCAAGTCCAGGTACCTCGAGTTCAGCCCAGGCTTTGGAACTGACCTCTCCTTGGTGGTAGGCTCAGGGAGGTGAACAGGAGAGAAACTCAAATTTTGGTCGTTATTTTCTTTGGACCCATGAAGGGGGCTCCTTCTTTCCTTCCTTCCCAGCGCCTTCCTCTCTTGGCTGAGCTTTGCCTCTCTGCTCTACCCTGGTTCTCCAGAGGCTGTTCTGCCTTTATTTCATCAACACTCTCAAACATATTCTCAGAAAGCTGTGGTAAGAAAATCATATTAAAGTGTGAATTCCCAATATTACTAGTTAGTAGAACGTAAGCCATTGCTAGGGCTTCCCAGGTGGAGCTAGTGGTAAAGAACCCATCTGCCAATGCAGGAGACAAAAGAGACGTGGGTTAGACCCCTGTGGGAAGATCCCCTGGAGAAGGAAATGGCAATCCACTCCAATATTCTTGCCTGGAGACTCCCCTGGACAGAGGAGCCTGGTGGGCTACAGTCCATAGGGTTTCAAAGAGTCAGACATGCACAGCACATGGCCTTTACTAGAACTCCTTTGTTCATTGAGTGGACAGGTATGTATGAACTATTATGTGACAAGCATTGTGCTAGGTCCTGGAAATACAGTAGTGGATAAGTGACAGTTTCTGGTGTTCATGAAGTACCTAGCCCAGTTGGGAAACAATTAAGAGAGTCAAATGGTTAAAGCTGACATAGTAAGAAAGTGCTGCTGCTGCTGCTAAGTCACATCAGTTGTGTCCGACTCTGTGTGACCCCATAGATGGCAGCCCACCAGGCTCCCCTGTCCCTGGGATTCTCCAGGCAAGAACACTGGAGTGGGTTGCCATTTCCTTCTCCAATGCATGAAAGTAAAAAGTGAAAGTGGAGTCGCTCAGTCATGTCCAACTCCTCATGAGCCCGTGGACTGCAGCCTTCCAGGCTCCTCCATCCATGGGATTTTCCAGGCAAGAGTACTGGAGTGGGGTGCCATTGCCTGCTCCAAAGAAAGTGCTAAGGTAGGCATAAATTGGGCTTCCTTAGGGTCCAGTGGTTAAGAACCCACCTGCCAAAGCAGGGGACATGCGTTGGATCCCTAGTCTGGTAAGATCCCACTTGCCCTAGAACAACTAAGCCTGTGTGCCACACCTACTGAGCCTGAATGCCCTAGAGCCCAGACTCTGGCTGCAACAAGAGAAGCCCCCACAAAGAGAAGCCAGAGAAGGGCAACAAAGAGTAGCCCCGACTCTCTACAACTAGAGAAAGCCTACACGCAGCACTCTAGACCCGGTGCAGTCAAAAAGCAATAACAAATACATAAATAATGATAATAATGATAAATAAAGTAGGGACAAATTTAAGTTTCATGCTGTTCCTGGGGTTCTCAAGGCAAGAATACTGAAGTGGTTTGCCATTCCCTTCTCCAGTGAACCATGTTTTTTCAGAACTCTCCACCATGACCCATCCATCGTGGGTGGTCCTACACGGCATGGCTCATAGTTTCATTGAGTTAGACAAGGCTGTGGTCCATGTGGTCAGTTTGGTTAGTTTTCTGTGATTGTGGTTTTGGTTCTGTTAAGGATAAGAGGCTTATGGAAGCTTCCTGATGAGAGAGACTGAAGGGGAAACTGGGTTTTGTTCTGATGGGCAGGGCCATGCTCAGTAAATCTTTAATCCAGTTTTCTGTTGATGGGTGGGGCTGTGTTCCCTCCCTGTTGTCTGACTTCAGGTCTCCTTCAACAGGTCCCACGCATGCACTGCTACACTCAGCGCCCCCAACCCTGCAGCAGGCCACCAGCGACCCACAACGCTGCCTAGGACTCCAGTACTTTGGCCACCTGATGCGAAGAACTGGCTCATTGGAATGGACTCTGATGCTGGGATAGACTGA
This sequence comes from Madoqua kirkii, assembly GCA_006408675.1. Lineage (NCBI taxonomy): Eukaryota > Metazoa > Chordata > Mammalia > Artiodactyla > Bovidae > Madoqua > Madoqua kirkii. The sequence continues at coordinate 11,364 of SJYC01031846.1, read as the reverse complement.
AGGCAGGAGGAGAAGGGGACGACAGAGGATGAGATTGGTTGGATGGCATCACCGACTCAATGGACATAAGTTTGAGTAAGCTCCGGGTATTGGTGATAGACAGGGAAGCCTGGCATGCTGCAGTCCATGGGGTCCCAAAGAGTCGGACACGACTGAGCAACTGAACTGAACTGAAATTTAGTCTTTGAGGGGGAAGGTTAGAAAGTGGGAGGGAGTGTTCTAAACAAAGGGGATGATGTGTTCAAGCTCTGGAAACAAGACCAAGAAAAGGCGAGTGTGGTGATGAGAGGCAGTGGCAGAAGACGGGGCTGAGTGGTCAGCAATAGCCAGAATGCAAGGGCTTCGAGAACACTGTTGAGTAGCCCGGATTTCATCCTGAGGGCACGAGGAACCAGCTAATGGTTTTAAGCTGGGGATTGTCCTAAGCAGATTTGCATCTTAGAAAGATCCCATTAGTTGTGGTGTGGAGAACAGACTGAAGGCACAGAGATAAGTTGGGAGGGAACTGCAGTTACCCTGGCAGGAACTGCCGGAGACCTGAACTATGGCACCGTCAGAGGAATGAAGATGAAGGGACAGAGCCAGGAGCTCTGTAGGAGGATCTTGTGATTGACTGAATGGGGTCAGAGGAGAAAGAAGAGCCAAGGATGATTCTTAAGTTTCTGACTGGGATGGAAATACTCCTTAATGGCAGAATTGCAAGGCATCCGTGACCTGGGTCTGTAAGCATAGTTATTTTTTGGGTGGGGCGCATGCTTGTCACAGTTAAAATCACATTATGCAAACAGCTGCCTATCCCAAATATTTACCTTTAAGGATGGCTCTGGCACTCATTTTTACTTACTGGCATAGGGAGGCTTTTTGTCATTCTAGGATGGGAGTGTTTGTGGACTGAGTGCTTTCAAAGTATAGTGAAGGACTACAAAGGGTGTTTCTTAGAATTAGTCAGGTTATTGGCAATTTTCACCTAAATGATATCTTGAATCCAATCCCTACCCCATCTCTCACATTATGAAGTTTCATTTTTATGAACCTCTTTCCCCTTTGGAGCCCATTCTTCCCATCTCCTGTTTATAGTGGAGGCAGTTGACAGCTGAAAGTCTTTTAATAGCATGACATATTGAATTGAATCAGCTTTCTTTTACTACTGGCTTTTACTACTGTTTATATCTGAGCACTGTATACACACACACACACACACACACACACACACACACACACACACACACGGCTTTATTTTTTTTAATATGCATGATTTACAAAATCTTTAACAAAATTCCAGGCAACCCAAATAGCAACCCAGGCTGTATAACTATCGCGAGGGCTCTAGCACAGATATTCAGATGTTCTACATTTCAAGGAATCTACCTAGAAATCATTATCCTTAAATATGTATTCTAAATTCTTATGTTTTGTAAGGCAACAAAACATGGTTAATATGATAGACAAAGAATATTAAGACCATAAATGAGAATATCTGACAAAGCAGTGAGATTTAAAAAGAAAATAAGTGCACCTGGTCTGCCTTAAATGCATTTTAAAAGACTCTTTCGGGAAAGTTCCTGTAAGTGAATTAAGTCTCTGTTTCTCCTGGGGCTGCCAGGGATTTTTTGGCCAGTGCAACAGCTGCACCGCGCGGTGCTGAGCTGAAAAGGCTCAGCACGGAGCTGTGCTTGCAGCTCCAGCCCTGGTAGACCAGCCTGCAGAGACTCCTCTGTGTGTGTGTGTCTGTCTGTCTGTCTGTCTGCACTCAGTTGTGTCCTACTCTTTGTGACCCCATGGACTGCAGCCTGCCAGGCTCCTCTGTCCATGGAATTTTCCAGGCAAGAATACTAGAGCAGGTTACCATTTCTTCCTTCAAGAGATCTTCCCAACCCAGGGATTGAACCCACATCTCTTACATCTCCTGCATTGGCAGGCGGACTCTTTACCACCGTGCCACCTGGGAAGCCCCCAGAGGCTCCTAGCTGGCACCTTTAAGAACTGTTAGGAAGTCAGGTTTTTCGCTTGTGCAACAGTATATAAGCTCTCAGTCCTCCCTGTAAACTGAATAAAAGGCATTTGCCAGTTGGACAGTGTGGCCATCTTTCAAATTAAGCCTCTCAGTGTCTGGCATTGATAACCATGCTCAAGGCTAAGACAATAAAATGTGATCATTCTTCAGTTCAAGGACAAACAATGCTTGGATGAGTGGTGTTTAGAAGATGTATCTTTACCAAAGTAATGGTTTATCTGTGTATCTATGCTTTTAGATAATGGATTGTTGTGAACCCTGGCCTAAACTCCTAAAGGGTTTCATGTCTCTGAAATGAGAAAAAGACTAGTTTTATAGGTGTTTGTTTTTTCTTCTTCAAGGCATTCTAGTTGCTGAATTATGTGTTGCACCAAGGCCTTTGGAGAAAGAGAATAGGTTGGCGACTTAGAAAGGTCTAGTGAAAACTTCTATTTATGTGACCCTAGTGGCCGATGGGAGTGACTGGGGCACCTAACCTATTTTTCTTAGAGGCTAATTGCTTTAGAATAACAGAGTAAGCTGACTGACACACAGGCTCTGGTTGGTTGTTTGGGAAGATTCTATCATTACTTGCTGTCTCATAGACAAAGTAGATAGAAAAGCAAATAAATGGCTGTATATTCATTCATTTATCCCCCATAGATTGTAAGTGAAGACGGCTGTGACTATTTGCCTACCCAATTCTGCCTGCCTGTCTTGGGCCCCAGAGGAGCTAAATGAAAAAGGAAGGGAGGTTCTGGGCTGGGGATGTGAGCAGACCCAGAGAGTAAGTAGAAATCAGTACTGTGTGCCTGCGTTCCCCATAGACTTGGCAAATGCAGGTCATCTAAGTCGGGGCCCTTTAAGATGAGGTCTAGGACACGCAACGTTGGCGGCACCTGGGAACCTGTTAGAAATGGCTGCTCTGGGGAACCCCTACCCCTCTGGCCAGACTCCCAGGGATTGTGAGAGTGGGGTCTGGCAACCTGTGTTTTAATAAGCCCTTCAGGTGATTCTGACGCATGCTCATGTTTGAATGAAGCGCAATATATACATTGAGGTAAAAAGCACTCAACTGTTTCTGTTATGTTTTGCTGGTCCTGGCATAGTCTAATAGTTTGGTATTTTTATCTTTGAAAACATGCCCAAGGACCCTAGTGATAAGATGAGATCTGAAATGAGCTGAGTCAACTCTGTACATCAAAATGTTGTCACATTTAAACATTTCAAGTGTTTTTTTTGTTTTGTTTTGTTTTGTTTTTACAATTACAGAGTCAAAAAATATATATAAAATATAGCCCCATGCGTGCACAAAGAGAACTCTGGGAAATGTAGTTTATTTATTTATTACCCGATTGCTTTGTAAAAGGAGCTGGGGGAAGTTTGGAAACTGTCTCCCTGGAGAGGTATGAAGTTTTCCAGGGCACCCCAGACTTGGTGAAAGAGGCCATTTCTGCCGTCGCTGGCAGCAGCCCTCGGGTAAAAGCCCACTGCATTTTATCTTTGCGTGTTTGTTTGTTCTGCTTGTTAAACACTGGCTTTCATACCATCTTGTTCTGTAATTCAAAACTGACTTTATAATTAGGTCTGAAAAGGAATGGTTCCCAGGCAATTCCTCTATGAAACTGGTAAAGACAGTTGCGTTCGCTTTGGCTGGTTTTGGTGTAATTTGTCTGAGGGGGCTGCAGGGCCGCTCTCTTTGAAGTTATATTGGGCTGGCCTCTCTGTATTTGCAGCGGGTGTGGGGAGGGGAGGGTGAGGACCGAGTCCTGCTCTTGGGAATCTTCTGTGGACGAGCAGAAGATGTTGGCAGACTTTTCTCTTTCTCTTTGGACAGTAAACTCTGAATCGGTTCATGCGTTTAAGCCCACCTGGCTCAAGTTTAGTTGTTTGGCCCCGAGGAAAAGGTTTAACCAGCTAAATTATAGGGGCCATAGGGGACTGCTTGGAGAACAGGCTGAAAATGATTATTGGTGTGCTAATTCAAAGTTTTTCTTTCTGAGTTCCATCTTGAGGAGACCTGAGACTTTCTAGTTAATTTGCATACTTGAAAGCTGGAGTTCCAACCTAACTTCTCAGTAGAGATGATTATGACTACATTGGTGAAAACCCTTTGCTTCAGCATCTGGGTTCGGGACCATCAGGAGTCCTAAAAAGAGGAAAGCAGGTCCAACCCAGCAGGACCTTGGATCCCCACCACTGGCTTCCACTAGAGCAAATCCACTTTGTTTTTGTTGTTTACACTTCCAGTTAGGATTTCCTTTGGAGAAAAGGTTTCACGGCTTTAAAAAGTTTGAAAACTACTGGTTTAGACTAGAAGTATCCAGCTCAACCCTTGCCCTCTAAATCAAATCAGTCCACCTGTTAGCCTGAAGACCAAGTCTCAAACTCTGGAGGCAATGGGGACCACCCTTTGCCATCCCCGGTACACTCAACTTGCCTTTGCCCACAAGCTCAGACTTGCAAACCCGCCTCTGCTTCCATTGTTCTGCTCCTCCCCCAGCATGTGGAGTCTCTTGCCCTGTTAGAGGCTACCTTGTCCCATGTCCTCTGGTCTCCTACTGTCTGGCATCTAGCTGGGGAGGGCTCTTGAGCCATAACATCCCTGTAACTTCTTGGCTTTGTGGTTTGTCCAGACCTACATAATATGGTGTTCTTCTTAGTGCCTTTTCCAGAATGGAGTCACCCCAGCTCACTGCTTCTTGCCTGAATTCATCTCTAGAACTACATTTTAATTTTTTTACCATACTGTGCAGCTTGTGGAACCTAAGTTCCCTGACTAGGGATGGAACCTAGGCCCACAGCAGTGAAAGTGCCAGGTCCTAACCACTGGACAGCCAGAGAATTCCTGTGACTATATCTGGAGAGAATGTAGGTTGATTGCCAGCCTTCTACCAGAATTGAGTCATTGAGTCCTTCGAATATTTTAGTCCCATCACTTTTGTGATTGTTCCATTTAAAATAAACTGCAGCCACTCGTTTGTTATTGCCCACCATGTGGACAGTACAGGGAAACAGAAGAGCAGGAAGAGCTTCCAAGAAGAAAACCTCACTTTCATCACCTCCACCTGGATACCATTAGGACGGTTCCTCTGTGCTACTGACAGATTGATGAAGAAAGTCTGAGTTTACCATTCACAGCGAAAAGTCAGGCTTTGAAATCAGGAGGACTAGAGTTCTTATTCTGTCTCCTTCGATTCCTAGCTGATGATCCAGAACATTCCTCAATGTTGGGGCAGTCCGAGTGCTGGTTGCAAAAGAATTTCCAGGTACAGAGTATTGCAGAAAAGAATGAGTTTCTTATGAACAAAGAGCAGAGATAATGTGGGTGCTGTGAGCACAGCGGGCCAACCTCCTGACAGACCAGGGAGAGTTGACAGAAGCTGTTAGAAAAGCAGGCTGCTCAAAAGGGAGCCAGCCCCTTTTATGGGTTAGCAGCCAGTTTTTATAGCCTCAAAACAAAGGACATGCCTACTGGAAGGGAGGCATTAGGTGACTGGTTAGGGTGGGTAGTTTTCCTCATTTGAGGTCCAGAAGCTGGTTGGTAAGGCTCAGGGGGCTTTTGGCAACGGTTACAATGGGGCTCAGTCAGTTCCCAAGGTGACCTTGGTTCTGGGCCCCACTTCTATGACCTTGATGCAGGGCCTTGCGCCTGTAACCTTGGGGTGGGAATCCACACTCCTGAGCCTCTGATTGCTCATCTGTAACCCAGCAGTGATAACACCATCTCATAGGATCCTTGTAAACTCAAATGGCAATGTGGGTGTAAATGTGTGCATGCATATTTCCTAATATCACTTGCATATGCAAACGTTAAAACAAATATAATTTTCTTCTGTCTTCCCTCAGCGCCTTCCATAGCACATAGTAGTGCTCAAAAGTGCTAGAACCGCTGTCGTAGAGGCCTTCAGTTAGGTCTGGAGAATGGTATTCTGTGTTTCCCACTCTCTGTCCATATGCCAGTTGGGTTCGGTTTCCCACTACGGTGATCCGCAGATTCACTGGAGCTTTGCTTTCTCTTAGTGTTCACGGCATTTTCCTTTTGATAGCCTCAGCTCTACAGAATGGCTGATAATTATTTTCTATTTCAAGTACAGTTGCTAGTTATGATAAATACTTTCTCCTTTTAAAATATTACCTATTTGTTTGGCTGTGTCGAGTCTTGGTGCGGTATGAAGGATCATGCAGGACCTTTGTAGCACAATGTGCGGTTGTTTTGTTGTGATGCGTGGATTCTCCAGTTGTGGTACATGGGCTCAAGAGCATTCGGGCTCAGTAGTTGTGGCGCATGGGCTTATTTGCTTCTGAGCATCGGCTTCCCTGGTAGCTCAGCTGGTAAGGAATCTGCCTGCAATGCAGGAGACCTGGCTTCGATCCCTCAGTTGGGAACATCCCTTGGAGAAGGGCATAGCAACCCACTCCAGGATTCTTGCCTGGAGAATCCCCATGAACAGAGGAGCCTGATGGGCTGCAGTTCATGGAGTCACAGAGAGTTGGAAACGGCTGAGTGACTAAGCAGAGCACACATAGGGGATCTTAGTTCCCTGACCAGAGATGAACCCACCTCCCTGCATTGGAAGGCACACTTAACACCTGGACCCACTAGGGAAGTCCCCCTCAATAACAACTTTCTTAAAACACTTTTTTTTGGGTCATTTCATTGCTTTTCCATTAAAGTCCAAAATGTAACGTGGCTTGTTGTACCTGCCCCGTCCCATCCCGCCTCCTCTCAGTTTCAGCTTGCTCTCTGTCTGCTGTCACGTTCTCCAGCTGGGCAGTGTCCCCTCGAGCCCCTGGGCCTCTTTACATGTCACCCCTCTGCTTAGAGTGCCTTCCCTTCACCTGCTCCCCCACCGCCTTGCCCCAGTCATTTGCTCAGATCCATTTCCACCTGTCTTCTGCTTGATATAGCCAGGGACCAACCCATGCAAACTCCATTTTCCACACTTCCTTTCCAATTGACTTCTGGTTCTATCTGGCCAGTGGAAAGCCCTGGCAGGAATTAAGAAAGCCAGGGGAAGGTGGAAACTCAGGTAACTGCCTCCACCGCCCCCAGCTTGCAGAGCATCTCCTCGCAGTACCTGTCTCACCTTCCCGGCTTCAGCATCTGCACGTGGCCCCTTCCTGTGTTCCCAGCTCTCACTACTAGCTCTGGTTCCTGGGCTCTGTGCTAGGTCACCCCAAGCCCTGGGGTAGCTACAGCTTAACTGCTGTTGATGATCTCTGAAAATATCCCTGTCCTGTTTGCTCTTCACATCCTAGTAACTCATAACTCCTAAATTAAATCCCCTCTAGTGAACTGCCTGGTATGAGTTCTTTTTTCAAAAAATTTTTACTGGTGTATAGTTGATTTACATGTTATGTTATGTTAGTTTTAGGTGTGCAGCAAAGTGATTCAATTGTTCATATATATATATTTATTCTTTTTCAGATGCTTTTTCCATATAGGTGATTACAGAATACCGAGTAGAGTTCCCAGTGCTATACAGTAGGTCCTTGTTGGTTACAGCTATGTGTATGTTAATCCCAAGCTCCTAATTTTTCCCTCCCCCTGACCATGGGCTGTTTTCTTATCTGAGCCCTGACTGATATATTACTCATCTAGCCTTGGAATCTCAGCTCAACTTTCACTTACTTGGGGAAGCCTTCCCTGACCTCCCCTTCTGCTTCCACAACCTATAGCCACTAGATCAAAAATCTCATTATACAATTTCATAGCACTGTGTACCTCTCCTGTGTAGAACTTCTTCCAGTTACAATTTCACTTTAATCTGTGATAATTTGATTAACTTGTCTCTGCCATTAGAATATAATCTTCATGAGTAACCATGTCCTTTGTGGGGCATTCACCATTATTTTCTAAGTATCTAAAATAGTATCTAGCACATATAATGTGCTCAATGAATGAATGAATCCTTTTGAAAACTTTTGTGATGCTGGGGACCATTGTTTAAAAAATCTGAGTGACTAAGCAGAGCACACATAGGGGATCTTAGTTCCCTGACCAGAGATGAACCCACCTCCCTGCATTGGAAGGCACACTTAACACCTGGACCCACTAGGGAAGTCCCCCTCAATAACAACTTTCTTAAAACACTTTTTTTTGGGTCATTTCATTGCTTTTCCATTAAAGTCCAAAATGTAACGTGGCTTGTTGTACCTGCCCCGTCCCATCCCGCCTCCTCTCAGTTTCAGCTTGCTCTCTGTCTGCTGTCACGTTCTCCAGCTGGGCAGTGTCCCCTCGAGCCCCTGGGCCTCTTTACATGTCACCCCTCTGCTTAGAGTGCCTTCCCTTCACCTGCTCCCCCACCGCCTTGCCCCAGTCATTTGCTCAGATCCATTTCCACCTGTCTTCTGCTTGATATAGCCAGGGACCAACCCATGCAAACTCCATTTTCCACACTTCCTTTCCAATTGACTTCTGGTTCTATCTGGCCAGTGGAAAGCCCTGGCAGGAAATTAAGAAAGCCAGGGGAAGGTGGAAACTCAGGTAACTGCCTCCACCGCCCCCAGCTTGCAGAGCATCTCCTCGCAGTACCTGTCTCACCTTCCCGGCTTCAGCATCTGCACGTGGCCCCTTCCTGTGTTCCCAGCTCTCACTACTAGCTCTGGTTCCTGGGCTCTGTGCTAGGTCACCCCAAGCCCTGGGGTAGCTACAGCTTAACTGCTGTTGATGATCTCTGAAAATATCCCTGTCCTGTTTGCTCTTCACATCCTAGTAACTCATAACTCCTAAATTAAATCCCCTCTAGTGAACTGCCTGGTATGAGTTCTTTTTTCAAAAAATTTTTACTGGTGTATAGTTGATTTACATGTTATGTTATGTTAGTTTTAGGTGTGCAGCAAAGTGATTCAATTGTTCATATATATATATTTATTCTTTTTCAGATGCTTTTTCCATATAGGTGATTACAGAATACCGAGTAGAGTTCCCAGTGCTATACAGTAGGTCCTTGTTGGTTACAGCTATGTGTATGTTAATCCCAAGCTCCTAATTTTTCCCTCCCCCTGACCATGGGCTGTTTTCTTATCTGAGCCCTGACTGATATATTACTCATCTAGCCTTGGAATCTCAGCTCAACTTTCACTTACTTGGGGAAGCCTTCCCTGACCTCCCCTTCTGCTTCCACAACCTATAGCCACTAGATCAAAAATCTCATTATACAATTTCATAGCACTGTGTACCTCTCCTGTGTAGAACTTCTTCCAGTTACAATTTCACTTTAATCTGTGATAATTTGATTAACTTGTCTCTGCCATTAGAATATAATCTTCATGAGTAACCATGTCCTTTGTGGGGCATTCACCATTATTTTCTAAGTATCTAAAATAGTATCTAGCACATATAATGTGCTCAATGAATGAATGAATCCTTTTGAAAACTTTTGTGATGCTGGGGACCATTGTTTAAAAAAATTGTTTTTCTCTAAAACTGCAGAGAATACTGCAATACCATTTACCAAGTTCCCTGTGTGGTTGGGCATGGCTTTGTAAAAGAGGTTTAAATAAATCTCAGAAATTGAGCTGCCCTATTAACAATGAGAAACGTGTTGGACAAATCCCTGTAACTCAGTTGTAACTGACCACATCATTATGGAGAATGGCCTTAGGGACTTTCATAAACTTCTCATAATATACAAGAGCCCGATCTTGCCAAGGGTGTAAAATCACTGGCTAATTCACTGAACCAAACCGGGCCTGCCTCTTTGCCCCAGCACAGATGGGCTCTGATTACGATGGACATGGTTCATGTTTAATGGTGAGTAAAGGAACTTTGGAACAAGAACTTACCAGTGACAGGTAATGGTGAAGCCAAACTTTTCCCTCTTTTAAAAGAGTAAAGATGGGTTGCCTTCAAAATTTGTGGTGCTTCCTTGAATTTTATATTTTAGGTTTTTTAGTTATTAGATAAGTGGATTTATTTGTAATGCCCCAAATTGGAAACAATTAAAATGTTCTTCAATTGGGGGAATGGTTAGACAAACTATTGACACTCATACCATGAAATATAACCCAGCAATAAAAGGAACAAATTATGGGTTTGTTGATCTATTTAGCAATTTAGATGGATTATAAGAGAATGATCTGGAGGGAAAAAAAGCCAATATAAAAATATTACATATTGTATGATTATATTTATAAAACACTCTCTAAATGATAAAATCATGGAGAACATATTAGTGATTTCCAGGGCTGGGCAGTGAAGGAAGGGAGATGAGCATGATTATAAAGCGGTAGCATGAAGGATTTGTGATAATAGAACTCTTTTATATCATGATTATGGTAGTTCCATGAATCTGCACATGTGATAAAATTGCACAGAACTGTATACATATACATGCATGTAACTGGATATAAAACTGGTGAAATCTGAATAAGTTTTGTGGACGGACCCAACGTCAATTTCCTGATTTTGATACTGTGTTATAGTCAAGTAAGATTTTACCTTTAGGGGAAGCTGGGGAAATGTATATGAAACCTCTTTACTATTTCTGCAATTTCCTGTGAATCTATAATTACTTAAAAACTTAAAATTAAAAAAAAAGCAATACAAAGGATTTCTATTAAAATAACACACATTCAATAAACTTATTTGCCTTTACTTCCTTCTGAAATCCCACTTAATGGATAATAAAGAAATAAAAAAGACAAAATCTAAAAGTACACACAGTTCAGTTCAGTTCAGTCGCTCAGTCCTGTCCGACTCTTTGCAACTCCATGAATCGCAGCATGCCAGGCCTCCCTGTCTGTCACCAATCCAGGAGTTCACTCAGACTTCCATCCATCGAGTCAGTGATGCCATCCAGCCATCTCATCCTCGGTCATACCCTTCTTCTGCCCCCAATCCCTTCCAGCATCAAAGTCTTCTCCAATGAGTCAACTCTTCGCAGCAGGTGGCCAAAGTACTGGAATTTCAACATCAGCATCATTCCTTCCAAAGAAATCCCAGGGCTGATCTCCTTCAGAATGGAATGGTTGGATCTCCTTGCAGTCCAAGGGACTCTCAAGAGTCTTCTCCAACACCACAGTTCAAAAGCATCAATTCTTTGGCACTCAGCCTCCTTCACAGTTCAACTCTCACATCCATACATGACTACTGGAAAAACCATAGCCTTAACTAGATGGACCTTAGTTGGCAAAGTAATGTCTCTGCTTTTGAATATGCTATCTAGGTTGGTCATAACTTTTCTTCCAAGGAGTAAGCATCTTTTAATTTCATGGCTGCAGTCACCATCTGCAGTGATTTTGGAGCCCCCCAAAATAAAGTCTGACACTGTTTCCATTGTTTCCCCATCTATTTCCCATGGAGTGATGGGACCAGATGCTATGATCTTCGTTTTCTGAATGTTGAGCTTTAAGCCAACTTTTTC
>SJYC01031844.1:0-31690 GCA_006408675.1 Madoqua kirkii | reverse complement strand
ATAAAAAAATGATACAAATGAATTTATTTATGAAATAGAGTCACAGATGCAGAAAACAAACTTACAGTTACTAGAGGGGAAAAAGGAAGTGGGATAAATTATGGAAATCAAGATTGACATATACACATTGCATATAAAATAGATAACTAATAAGGACCTGCTGTACAGCACAGGGAACTCTACTCTGTATTGGCTTATATGAGGAAAAAAATCTAAAAAAGAGAGGCTATATGTATATACATAACTGATTCATTTTGCTGTGCACCTGAAACTACAACAACATTATAAATCAGTACAAGTTTTTAAAGTATATATGTATATAATTTTACAGATAGCACTAATTATGTTTAGTTATAAAAATCTTAGAATGGTAAAAACTTTTTCTAAAATGAATTTTCAAAATTCTCTCATTCTTTTTTAAAAACACTATCTTTATCTTGAAGGTCACATGAAACATGATCCTCGTCACTCACTCTACATATACCTTAAACAACATGTATTATCAAGTGATTGTTACAGAAAAGGTCAGCAAACTGAGAACACTTGTCTTTTTGTAAAAAAACAAAAACAAAACTGTAATTCATTCTCATACTTTTTTTTTTCTCTCTCTCCTCCCTCCTTACTGCTTGGAGGGATACATATATGTTTAATTATGAAATATATCATATGTATGAAAGTAAATAAAAATGCACACATATAATTTAAAAATAATAAAAAGTATATATATCCACATAGCCACTGTCAAAATGAAAGAATAGAAAATAATTTTATTTCTAGAAGTTAATCACTCACTTTATTAGCTCTCTTTCAAAGTCATTTATTACCCCTACCAGTTAGCAGCCATCATATTGAATTCACTTGCTTTTCTCACAGCATTTATATATATAAATTATCTTGTTCCCCGTTTTTGACATTTATATAAATAGGATCATACTATATATTTTATTTGTGACTTCTTTCATGAAACAATATGCTTTTTAGATTCTAATCTATTGCTGCACATTGTAATCAATTTTCACTGCTCTTCACTGTTCCATAGCATAAATATACCATGTCTTATTTATTCATTTCATTAATCTATTTACCTTGCCTTCATTTCTTCTGCAGCCCACGAAACCATTTCTATATTTTTCTAGAAAAAAATCAGCAGAGTTGTTACCAACGTTCATTACTTGTTGGTCTCTATTAATCAAAATCCTGGCAACTAGTTTCTTTTTTCCCCCACAATCCTTTCACAGTTCCTCTAGAATGCCTAAGCTTTACTTGGATAAATCAGTCGACAAAGTTTATACTGCATATACTTAAAATTTTTGTATCTATTTTCCTATTTGCTCGTTAGACACATGAATTATACTGAATATGTTATTTCATCTCCTCACTTACCTCTCCCCAAATACTCTGGGAAATGTAACTCCCACTTATGATTCCATCTTTGTTCCACATGGCTTTCTCAAATAAGACATTTTCATAAGCTGGTGCTATTTCCTTGACTACAGTTGATTAGCACCAAAGAGGGACCCAAGGTAAGCTCCTCCCACATTAGCCTGTTGATTGATCTATAAGCTTTGCCAAAGTTTAACCAGTCAGGGCTCCTCTCTCTGCCTCTGGGTCCCAGAGAGTGGGGGCCATTCTCTCTTTAGTGTGTGAATCTGTAAGAATTTAAGCTCCAGACCTGTTGGCAGCCATGTGTACCAGTGCAGCTGAGGCCTTTGGTCTCCAGAGAGAATCAGAAAAATGAAGCAATGAAGCAATAAAGATAAAAGAAATGCAGTTGTGACACATGCCACAACATGGATGAACCTTGAAAACATTAGGCTCCTTGAAACAAGCCAGATGCAAAAAGCCACATGTTACATGATCCCACCGATATGAAATGTCCAGGATAGGCGATGTCCATAGGGACTGAACCTGGATTATTGGGTGACTAGGGCTGCAGGGAGGGAGAGTGAGGAGCCACTGCTAATAAATATGGGGTTTGTTTTGGGATAATGAAAATATTCTGCAATTAGATGGTGGGAAAGCTTGCATAATCTCGTGCACTGTACACTCTAAAAGGATGAACTTTATGCTATACAAATTACATCCCAAGAAAACTGCTATTAAAAAATGAATGAGGGAGAGGTTCGAAAACAGATGGGAAGAAGATAAAGTTCTGGTAACAAACAAGTGACAGGTTTTAGGTATATTTAAGATTTAGGGGCTCTCTTGATTCAAGACTGTGCCACAAATTGCTCATAAAACAGTTGGTTTTCCTTCATCTCAAGTGAAAGCGTCTAGCTTACATCATTTTTATTACCCTCATTTTGCATATGAGAAAATTGGACTCAGGATAGCTTAAAATAAAGGGGAACATTCTTTACCCCATATCCTTATTTTAATTTATTTCCATTGCCCTCTTTACAAGTTTAAGCCTATTGTAAATATATATATTTCACATTTAGTATATTCACTAATTACTTAATTTAATTGCTTTTCCCACTTCCCAGTGTAGGATTATTTTGTTCTTGGGATGATTTTTTTTCCTTCATTCCTTTTTTTTTTTTTTTGGCTTCTGCATTCATCAGTAATCCTCTACCTAAATTCTGCACTAAAGGCACATTTTCTTGAAATGACTTCTTTAGGCAAAGTTCAAAGAAAGACCAAGTAGCAGATTGCAATGGTGATTAGTTTAATGGGAATTAATATAAGGATACTATGTAATGTTTCCATACCTCATGGAGCCATTGCGTCAAGTTATGGAAACCAAAGACTAGGAAGCCATAACCTTTCCTGTGTGTATGTCCCTGGAGGAGACCATTCCTCTCTTGCTCTGTAGACCAACTACCTCTGTTCTCCAGTCCACAAAGAATACATACCTTATTAATTCCAAAGATTATCCATTTCTTAAAAAAAAAAGTATAGTGAGGCTTATTCTAACCTAAAATGCCTAAGCTAGGATTTCTCAGCCTTCATACTATTAATGTTTTGGGTTGGTCAATCCTTTTTTTTTTTAATTGAGAAAAATTGACATATAACACTGTATTTAGTTTCAGGTATAAAACATAATGATTCAATATTTTTATATATTTCAAAATGACCACCACACATAGTTACATACATTATTTTATTCATTATGAGAACTTTTAAGATTGACTGTCTCAGAACTTGCAAATATGCAGCACAATATTAACTATGATCACCCTACTTTATATTACATTCAAGGACGGGTATTTTACAATTGGTAATTTGTACCTTTTGACCCTCTTTACCTATTTTGTCCACCAGTCTGTTCTCTGTATCAGTTATCATCAATAATTCTATATCTTAGAAAAATATGAAACCCTGTAAATTAAATTTAAAACAAACAAAGCAAACAGTTAATAAAAAAGTAGGTAGAATTAAAAAGTCTTAATATCTGGGAAGTCAAAACCAAAATATCAACTGTGGTCATCAAAATATTAACTGTGGTCATCTCTGGGTCATGGAATTACATATGAGGCTTTCTTTGTACTTTTCTAATTGTTTTTACAGGCCATGTCTTGGATTTTAATCAACATACAGTCATTAGCTTTGAGAAGCTAAATGAAAATATATTAATTTAATGATTCTTTAGTAAAATGCTATTCATTTCTTTGGGAACATTTGCTTAGGTTAAATGTTTGGCAATCTTGAGCCAGTTTCAAGTAAGGTGTGACCTCTAGTCATTTCTCAAGTGAGGAAGTAGTGGAGATAAGCCCTAGTGAACAATCAGAATCAAAACAATGGAGCTTCTGAAGTACTGCAAATTTATTTAGTCTGTGTCTGTGTGACACCCAGAGTAAAGGCAGTCCTGGCAAATTAGACTGTCCAGGAGCCAAATTCAATAAAATATAAAAATCAGCCCCAAGAGGTTCTTGACAGTTGTGAAATCTAACCTGAAATTTCCTTTATCGCCTTGTGTTTGACTATAACCTAAGAAGATAGAAAAAAAGTGTGGCTGGATAATGTATTTCTTTTTCAGAACAAGAGGAGTCTGTTAAGTGGTTTTTTAAATGCTAGAATAGGCCTCACTATACCTATTTTTCTTTCTTATTCATTAGTTTATAAAGAGAAAGCTCTAGACTTTTCATGCTATTCATGATCCATTGGGAGAAAAGGTTCAAAATATGCTTAGGAAAACCCACAATACGTGTAGAATAGAGTCAGATCTCCTTACCATAGTCTCTAAGGCACAGTGAAACTACTGCCTGTACGTTCTCTGGGTTTCTGTCTGTTCCTTAGCCACATCACGCCCATTCCCCTCAGGACTTTTGCACTTGTCCTTTATTATGCATATTATGACAACTTGTAACTGCAGTTCTCTCGTGACTGATTCTTTTTTGTCACTGAGTCTTACACAAGGAGACATCAATTTCAGGGAGGTCTACCTTGACCGGCACAGCAGGATGCTCACCCACCCCAATCTCCCCACTGTTTCTCAGTTCTGATTTTTGCTCATTTCTTCATTTACTGCCTAACTCTTCTCAGTAGATACAGTTACCCTCCGAGCCCACTGTCCTGTTCACACTTGTATCACCAATGTCTAGAACTGTGCCCAGCATGAAAAAGACTCTAAAAAATATTTACTGAATAAAGGAATAATCTCTGATAAATGACATATAAGGTTATTGACAATAAATATAAAATTTTGCACAGAATATTTTATTCATGTAGATTATTTTTCCTAAAATCAATATTGACAATGACACAACAAAATAAGGAAAAGAAGAAAAGTCAACTTAACTGGAAAAATTAATTTCATAGGTTACTACATCTTAAGTAATTTTCTTATTTAAATGTTTGACATCTTCTCTGAATATTAACTTCTATTTAAAAAAGTTATTGAAGTCTATATCAAAATGGTGTGTGTGTATTGTTTCAGTTTTTATCTTCTACAACAGTTTGATTTGTACAGATGGGAGATTTCCTTTTTGCATTTTGGCCACATTCAACCCCGATTTGTTATTGTTTGAAATTCTGAGAATGTTTTACACACGTTTACAAAAGAGAAACATTTGGCCTCTGATAAACGAATGACGAGCATGATATAAACTCTCGGGGAAGATGCTTCAGAATCCCAGCAGGAGACGCACACATCTGTCTCCAGCTGTGCTGCTACTCAGAACCAAATGACTAATCCTGCTCTGACCACAGCCAGTAATTATTTTTACTGTTGATCTGAAGATCAAAGGTTATTCCCAGGAAG
The DNA here is from genome assembly GCA_006408675.1 of Madoqua kirkii. NCBI lineage: Eukaryota > Metazoa > Chordata > Mammalia > Artiodactyla > Bovidae > Madoqua > Madoqua kirkii. Next base: position 26,487 of record SJYC01031844.1, on the reverse strand, counting down.
TAAGGCTAGGGCATTGGACTTTGCTATCTAATGACAGTGGAGATTTATGAAGCTATGGTGGGGCTCACGGCTTGCACTTAACCTGGCGCTAATGCATATGGATGACAGCAGAAATGTAAACAGCCTTGATGTGATATTCATTATAATTGGCTCAAAGTAAATGAATCTACTGGTCTTGAATCATCTTTGCCCTTTTGCCTGGCCTCGCATCCTGACCTCAAATGTTAGAGAAACTTACAGCAATTGCATCGCACTTTTAAAATATGTAACGCTCTGAATCTTTGCTCCTGTTCAAAACTTTTTTTGACCTTCTCCTCATTAAGATCATTTTACATCAAAAACTCTTACTTCAATGACTTACACAGGTGAGAACAGTCTAATTATCCTTATAAATTCCTGAGAAATCCTTAAAATGTAAGTGTTTGTATTATTTTTACATCAAGCAGAGCATTATTGCTTCCAGTCACTTTGCAGTATGATGTGCTCTATATTTTCATTGTTTTCTGATATTGAGCCAGACCATTCTTCAGGGGATGTTTCAATAAGAAATCATAAAATTTTGATCAAGGACCTGCTCTATTGGGGCCACATTTATGAATGTACATATACTATGTCATGCATATTTTCAAGATACACATATATCTTTAAAAATTATTTTAATCATATGTTATACATAAGAGAAAATCATGTATGGTTAAGAATAAACATGAAAATTGTAAGAGTGTATACATTCTATGTATACAGCAAACTCTTCTTTGAATTTTTAACTTTATTGATTTACAACATTGTGTTAGTTTCAGGTGCAGCAAGTTCCTCTTTAGTAGGAACGTTAGAGACTATATACACATTGAAAAGAGCATAATGATTTGGACACATACCATACTTAGCAGGGATGTTTTTATTTTGCTACATTGCCTTAATGCATTAATATTTTGATTAGTCATCCCTGAAGAAACAGATGATTTATTGACCCCATAGTTTCATGGAGTCTTATTTACAAATTACTGTCACACAGTAGTAAATACATTAAGGATATACTCTATATTTAACTGTACAGAAATGATGCCAATTGCACTTAGTTCTCTTTAAAGTTCTATCTCTTTGAAATAAAGCAGCCCCAGACTTAACACTAATCTTGATGTTCATTAAACATCCAGGATAACAGCCTGTCCAGTGGGTATTTCTCAGCACTCTAGCTGGCTAGAACCATCACCTATTTGATGCTATCAAAGTTACCAAAAAAATCTAAAGCCCTCTCTTCTCTAGTAGTATTTTATTCACTTGCTAGCTTTATGCTTTAAACTGAAAAGTCACTTATTAATGAAACAGCAGCTAATTCTCTGAGTTCACCATTTCAGAGATAACATTTGCTCTATGATAGACTGAGATTTAGAGAGCTACAATGATTTCTAGCTACATTTGTTTTTTTGTTTTTTTTTTTTTTTTCAAAATGATACCAGCTAAATGAACATTTTTTAAAATTATTTTTCAAGAGTTGCTGGAATTTAGATATATTTCTTGTTTTTCTTTGAATTTTCTTTCTTTGTTTCCTTCCTTCCTTTCTTTTATGCTGAGGATGTTGAAAATCATTTAAACACTTGCTAACTTATGGACTTTCAATTGCTGTGCAAGTTTGGCATGGTCTCCTGATCTCTTTCTCATTTTGCTCATTGGCAGTAAAGTTATTAAAGATCCCAGAGTTACAATCAGTGATGTAAAATTTAATGAGTAGCCTTTATATGAATTGAAGAAAGGGGAAAACCATCAGGCTATTCAGGTAGGACCTAAATCAAATCCCTTAAGATCATTCAGTGAAAGTGATAAACAGGTTCAAGGGAGTATATCTGAGGGACAGAGTGCCCAAAGAATTATGGAATGAAGTTCGTAACATTACACAGGAGGCAGTGATCAAAACTAGCCCAAAGACAAAGAAATGTAGGAAGGCAAAATGGTTTAGGAGGCCTTATAAGTAATGGAGAGAAGAAGAGAAGCAAAAGGCAAAGGAGAAATGGAAAGATATACCAAACTGAACACAGAGTTCCAAAGAATAGCAAGGAAATATAAAAAGCTTTCTAAAGTGAACAATGTAAAAACATAGAGGAAAACAATGAATGGGAAAGATGAGAGATCTCTTCAAGAAAATTAGAAATACCAAGGGATTATTTCATGCAAAGATGGGCAGAATAAAGGACAGAAACAGACCTAAAAGAAGCAGAAGATATAAAGAAGAGGTGGCAAGAATACATAGAACTATACAAAAACGGCCTTGATGACTTGGATAACCACAGTGGTGTGATCACTCACCTAGAGCCAGACATCCTGAGTGTGAAGTCAAGTGGGCCTTAGGGAGCATCACTACAAACAAAGCTAGTGTAAGTGAAGGAATTCTAGGAATTTCAAATCCTAAAAGATGATGCTCTTGAAGAGCTGCACTCAGTATGCCAACAAATCTGTAAAACTCAGCAGTGGCCACAGTGGAAAAGATCAGTTTTCATTCCAATCCTAAGGAAGGGCAATGCTAAAGAATGTTCAGACTACCATACCATGCCAGCAAGGTAACGCTCAAAATCTTCAAGCCAGGCTTCAACAGTACATGAACTGAGAAATTCTAGATGTACAAACTGGATTTAGAAAAGGCAGAGGAACCAGAAATCAAATTGCCAACGTCTGCTGGATCATAGAAAAAGCAAAAGAATTCCAGAAAAACAACTACTTCTGCTTCATTGACTATGCTAAAAATTTTTATTATGTGGATCACAACAAACTGTGGAAAACTGGTAAAGAGATGGATATACTAGACCACCTTACCTGCCTCCTGAGAAAGCTGTATGCAAGTCAAGAAACAACAGTTAGAACTGGACATGGAACAATGAACTGGTTCAAAATTGGAAAAAGAGTGTGTCAAGGCTGTATGTTGTTAGACTCTTATTTAACTTATATGCAGAGTACATCATGAAAAATGCTGGGCTGGATGAAGCACAAGCTGGAATCAAGATTGCCAGGAGAAATATTAACAACCTCATATATGCAATATAATACTACCCTAATGGCAGAAAGTGAAGAGGAACTAAAGAGCTTCCTGATGAGGGTAAAAGAGGAGAGTAAAAAAGCTGGTTTAACCCTCAGCATTCAAAAAACTAAGATCATGGCATCTGGTCCAATCACTTCTTGGCAAATAGATGGGGGGAAAGTGGAAACAGTGGCATGTTTTCTTTTATTTTCTTGGGCTCCAAAATCACTGTAGATGGTGACTGCAGCCATGAAATTAAAAGATGCTTGCTCCTTGGAAGACAAGCTATGACTAACCTAGACAATGTATTAAAAAGCAGAGACATCTGCTTTTTAAAGCCAACAAAGGTCTGTATAGTCAAAGCTCTGGTTTTTCTGGTAGCCATGTACAGATGTGAGAGTTGGAAGCCTGAGTGCTGAAGAACTAATTTTTTTAAACTGCACTGATAAAGAAGAGTCTTGAGAGTCCCTTGGACAGAAAGGAGATCAGACACGTCAATCCTAAAGGAAATCAACCTTGAACATTCATTGGATAGACTGATGCTGAAGCTGAATCCAATACTTTGGCCTCCTGATGCAAGAGCTGACTCTTTGGAAAAGACCTTGATGCTGAGAAAGACTGAAGGCAGGAGGTGAAAGGGACGACAGAGGATGAGATGGTTGGATGGCATCACTAACTCAATGGACATGAGTTTGTGCAAACTCTGGGAGATAGTGAAGGACAGGGAAGCCTGGCATGCTGCAGTCCATAAGATTGCCAAGAGTTGGGCAGAACTTAGTAAATGAACTCTGAAGGATCCGTAGCTGTGGTCTCAAATACAGATTTAGTTTGGAATTTGCCTATCAGTCTGTTGATTATGGTTAGTTGCTATTTGTGATAGACACAGTGCTAGACATTTAATATCATTATGCCCTTAAGTACCTGCAAGTGAAAGTGGGCATTATCCTTATCTACAGATAAATGAATTGAGATCTTGCTCCAAATGATAAGAATAGGATTAGAACCCATATCTGCTCTGATTCAAAATGAATCTGATACAATATGGTCTCTGGCAAAGTCAAAATGATGATTTTGATGCTGACTTCTACAGTTACATGGGGTTAGAAAATCTAGCCTGCTCTTCAGCAAATCTTTAGCATTTTCTTTGTTTTGAAACAATTACTGTTTTATGATTATGAGCATTCCATGAAGGATAAAAATTCCATGGGTGGCTAGACATTTTTCCTCCAGTCAGTCATTAGAATATAAAGTTTATTTACATAAGCTTCCACATGAATTTCATCTTCTTGGGAGTGACAGTTTTTTATTTTAATGAATTTTTAAATTGTGTAGCCCTTATAGAAATTGCATACAAGAAGGACTCAATAAATTTAACAAATGTTGGATTTTTTCACAAATTTATATACAGCAAATATCAATTCAGGTTGACTTGAGAAAGAGGTCAAGGAAATTAGAAAACCGTCTGAATCTTTTCACAAACTATTTGTAATTGTCGACAGAAAATGAGTATATATGGGCACAAGATTCTACTGTTCATTTTGTTATTCACAAATTTATATCACTCTTCCAAGGACTTTTCTCTATGAGGATGTCTTTGATTTTATTAAGTCCAGTGACATATGGAATCTTTTGAAAAAGGGTATAATATATGGCTTTAAAGAAGTTTTGTGTTCAGTTCAGTTGGTCAGTCATGTCTGACTCTTTTGACCCCCATGAATTGCAGCACGCCAGCTTCCCTGTGCATCACCAACTCCCAAGTCCACCCAGACCCATGTCCATTGAGTCAGTGGTGCCATCCAACCATCGCATCCTCTGCTGTCCCTTCTCCTGCCCTCAGTCTTTCCCAGCATCAGGGCCTTTTCCAAAGAGTTCAGCTCTTAGCATCAGGTGGCCAGAGTATTGGAGTTTCATCTTTAACATCAGTCCTTCCACAATGAACACTCAGGGCTGATCTCCTTTAGGATGGACTGGTTGGATCTCCTTGCAGTCCAAGGGACTCTCAAGAGTCTTCTCCAACACCACAGTCCAAAAGCATCAATTCTTCTGCACTCAGCTTTCTTTCCAGGGGACTTTGGTTTTAGGTAGAGGTAAGGAAGGGGAAAAAAAATGCTTATTATGGAACTCAATGTTTTGTGTAACAGCTTGTTAAGTAGTAAGAGATAACTTCCTAAAGAAATAAGGCCAGTGTGGGGAAATTAACAAGATGGTACGGGTCAGTCTCTCACCCCAGCTCTCACACCCTTTTGCCCCATGTTGTGTAAACAATGACTTTGCAAGTTTATGTAGCAGCTGAGATAACTTATAATACTGCACATGCAGGTCATGAGGTACTTGCTTGGCCACAGGCTACTTTTGTTCTGTAAGTATAAATAAGCTTTCCCTGGAAAGCCTGAGAAGTTGTGTGGTTATGTTGTGTTATATTATGTCTGCTACCACGGCTGCTATGCCAGCCAGGAGAGAATAAATGCATCTGCAGTTCCTATGGCTTCTCACATTTTCTTCCAGCCTCTTAGCTCTTGCCTTGCCTACCATAGGTTCAGAAAACAGTGTGTACATGAGAGAACAGTGTGTACATAAGATAACAGTCAGACAGTTGATGCTGTGAGCAGGATCAGCAATATAATTGGCATCAGTTCAGTTCAGTCACTCAGTCATGTCCGACTCTTTGTAACCCCATGAACCACAGCACACCAGGCCTCCCTGTTCATCACCAACTCCCGGACTTCACTCAGGTTCACGTCCATTGAGTTGGTGATGCCATCCAGCCATCTCATCCTCTGTTGTCCCTTTCTCCTCCTGCCCTCAATCCCTCCCAGCATCAGAGTCTTTTCCAATGAGTCAACTCTTCGCATGAGGTGGCCAAAATACTGGAGTTTCAGCCTTAGCATCATTCCTTCCAAAGAACACCCAGGGCTGATCTCCTTCAGAATGGATTGGTTGGATCTCCTTGCAGTCCAACGGACTCTCAAGAGTCTTCTCTAATACCACAGTTCGAAAGCATCAATTCTTCGGCACTCAGCCTTCTTCACAGTCCAACTCCCACATCCATGCATGACCACTGGAAAAACCATAGCCTTGACTAGACGGACTTTTTTTTTTTGATGATCCAAAGGATGTTGGCAATTTGATCTCTGGTTCCTCTGCCTTTTCTAAATCTAGCTTGAACATTTGGAAGTTCTTGGTTCATATATTGCTGAAGCCTGGCTTGGAGAATTTTGAGCATTACTTTACTAGCGTGTGAGACGAGTGCAATTGTGTGGTAGTTTGAGCATTCTTTGGCATTGTCTTTCTTTGGGATTGGAATGAAAACTGACCTTTCCAGTCCTGTGGCCACTGCTGAGTTTTCCAAATTTGGTGGCATATTGAGTGAAGCACTTTCACAGCATCATCTTTCAGATTTTGAAATAGCTCAACTGGAATTCCATCCTTTCAACTAGCTTTTTTTCATAGTGATGCTTTCTAAGGGCCACTTGACTTCACATTCCAGGATGTCTGGCTCTAGGTGAGTGATCATACCATCGTGATTATCTTTGTTGTGTGGATCTTTTTTGTACAGTTCTTCTGTGTATTCTTGTCACCTCTTTTTAATATCTTCTGCTTCTGTTAGGTCCATACCATTTCTGTCCTTTATTGAGCCCATATTTGTATGAAATGTTCCCCTGGTATCTGTAATTTTCTTGAAGAGATCTCTAGTCTTCCTCATTCTGTTGTTTTCCTCTATTTATTTGCATTGATCACCGAGGAAGGCTTTCTTATCTCTTCTTGCTGTTCTTTGGAACTCTGCATTCAGATGCTTATATCTTTCCTTTTCTCCTTTGCTTTTTGCTTCTCTTCTTTTCACAGCTATTTATTAAGCCTCCCCAGAGAGCCATTTGGCTTTTTTGCATTTCCTTCCTTGGGGATGATCTTGATCCCTGTCTGCAGGATACCCAGCAGGTAGGGGAATATGAGGCTCCACCTGATGGAGGAAATCAGTGCCCACCATATAGTATGTGGTACGGTGTGGCCTTGATCCTCTCAGCATGAGCTCCAGTGGAAGACTGGGAGGTGATGGACAGTTCCCCAGATAGCACTGAAAAAGCACGCAGACCTTGAGTTCCTGTTTGCTGAATAAGGTGCTTTGAACTGCAGCTGGCACTGTGGGGTGGATTTTCCCGACTGTTCCGATAGTGGATATAGATCTTGCCCTATGAGATGCAGTACAGTGCAAAATGTAAAGAGACCATTGTAAGAACTGGAGCTGTGTATATTGGTGTCAGAGCAAGAACCCCGTGGCTCTGAGGAACCCAGCATCTCTGACAGTGAGGCAGTAAGTGACCGTGATAATGAACGTTATGAGCCCATGGGTTCCCGCTTGGCAGCAAGGCCCGCTGTGCGGCAGAAAGTGAAGCGTGAGCAGCCTAAGGTCTGGGAGTGGGGGGCATCGTCAAGGGGCCGCAGTGTGAGTTCATGATATATCGACCGTATACTCAGGAGGAGTTGGTTGACTTGGGTACGCAATTTTGGCAAAAGCAAGGGGAACTTTGGGACACAAGGGTGGACAGCAGCATATATGTCTGGGGAGGAACTAGAACGGTTGGCATCCACAAAGGTTGCCGAACACTAGGTGACTGACACACGGGGCACCCAGCCAAACGCGCACACTTACGGAATGGATTAACGCTGCCGTCCACATGGTGTGGTCAAACGCGGGAGAGCTCCAGGTACTGTGAGTCAGTGGCTTATCCATGCCGAGCTGACCCAAGCGGTGAGAACTGGGCACGAAGCAGTCAGTATTTAACCCAACCTCCCGAGGCCCAGATGACGAGCGCTTCTGCCGGCGGCGTTAAGGATGCCCTCTTGACTGCCACCCCTTCTGCCTCCATCCCTGGAGGCTGTGCTTGCGCCGCATGTGTGGCGTCCCGATAGTGGGGACCTCTGTGTGGGCTAGCTCGACAGAAAGGGGGGACGGCCGCGGGCAAAGGGTATTGTAAGCGTGAAGACCCCAAAGGGGCCTGAGATGGTAAAGCCTCCATTCAAAGGATGAGAATGAAAATGTGAGCTGATTTTCTGGCCTTTGGAGTTGACAGAAATAAAACTGAGAGACACCAGGGCTCTGGGCCTAGAGCTGTGGAGGCAGCTGAAACCAGAGCAAGGGTGCCAAGTGTGGGACGCACCCTCGGCAAGAGGTATGGGCAGTTCAGTTAAAAGACTGTGTGACATGCAAGGATGTTGCTTTAGGGGATGCCCTTTTCTGCTTTGAAGCGGGCTCAGACCAAGATATCTTCCTGAAGAGCCCAAGCAAGGACTGGAGGCCTCCCTGTAAAGCTTGCAATTCACTGGTCACCAGCCAATGTACAGAGAGTAATGGCCCGGGTTGACACCTGTGCTGAATGCAGCCTTCTTTAAGGCAAGGCCGAGCAGTTTCCTGGCCTTAATGCATGCATTGATGGCTATGGCAGCCAAATGATTAAGATTTAGGCTGTGTCCTGTAATGCAGATTTAGCAGAAGAGTGTTCAGTAAAGACTGTGTCCTCTGATTTTCTTGCAGATTTAGAACAATAGGAAAGCATTTGGAAGTATGTGGGTCAGCTGTAAATGCCAAAAAAACAGAAGAAAAATCCCATCTTTGAAAGGATGGGCCGAGTGCCTGTGGGGGGTTTTGTGGGTCCTTAATAAAAACTCCACAGGGGTGGGGCTGCCCTGTAGAGGCTTTCCTGCAGTTTCACAGGACAGACTGGACTGACCTTGGCCCTGAAAGATAAAGGCACTCTTCATGTGGTGGGGGATTCTTCTAGCCCCATAAGGGCAGGGACTGCAACAGGAGTTCCAGGTGATACCTGGCATTAGGTTTTGCTGTGCATTGGGGATATAACTGTTTGTTGTTGTAGCTACTGTTGTTGTGGGGTGTGAGTTCAAGCAGCGGCACTGTACACTAGGAGGATGCCACAGAGGTTAGAACCTGCATAATCTGTGGAACAAGAGACCTGGAAGGGATGGAATATGGGGAAATTAACAAGATGGCACCAGTCAGGCTCTCTCGCCCCACGCTCCCATGCCCTCTCGGCCCATGTTCTGTAAACAATGACTGCATGGTTATGTAACAGCTGAGATCACTTATAGCTCTGTGCATGCACATCACGAGGTACTCGCTTGGCCACGGGCTACTTTTGTTCTGTAGGTGTGTGTAAGCTTCACCTGGAAAACCCCTGCAGGGTTGTATGGTTATGTTGTGTTAGTCTGGTGCTGCGGCTGCTGTGCCAGCCAGAAGAGAATGAACGTGCCTGTGGTTCCTATGGCTCCTCGCATTTTCTTCCAGCCTCTTAGCTTGCTCCTTGCCTACCATGGGTTCAGCAAACAGTGAGCATAGTGAGAAAACAGCATAGCAATTGGTGCTGTGAACAGGATCAGCAATACAGACAGCTCATCTCACCTCCTCCTGCCACATGCATGCACACGTGCATGTGTGCACGTGCACGCACACACACACACACACACACACACACACACACATACACAGAGCCCACGAAGCTTCTTACCCAAAGGCATAAACACCACAGATTTTCCCAGGGACAGATTTATTTGAACTGATTAACCACTCTTGGGAGGAGGAGCTATATTCTCCTTTTCCATTCAAATGCCATGAAGCATTCATTAATTATTGACTGGTGGGCATTATGCCAAAGCAGGGGGCCCAGAACAAACTACATGTGCCTCTTAGAGAGCTCCAAAGAGGAGACTGGATAGTAAAAAACTATTCCATAAAGACACCATTTAAAAATTCAATGAGGGATAATGATCAGAGCATTTAACAGGGGCATCTTAATTCAAGACCATCATTGAAGGATGATGCATTTATGCTGGGTTTTGAACCTGATTAAGTAGAAGTTTATAACTGCAGTGTTCGGTTCCTTTGAGTGACCTCAGCAGGTAATGGAACTTTCTTGAATGGAAATTTTAGTTAGAGGAGGATGAATGCTTTTAGAATATGAAATGCTTCCCCAGAACACCTCTTTATCTCCACACCAGCTTCCTGGACCTGGAAAACATCTCTTCTGCTAAACGATACGAGCCTCTTTACTGGTTGCTTGAGGTCCACTTTGCCTCTTACTGCTTTTCCACACTGTAGTCAAGTAATAACCTGGCATGTTTGTTCAAGTACTTTCTTAATTCAAAACTTTCAGAGATGCCCCCAGTGTCTTTAAGAGAAAACACCTTCAGATAGCTGACACCTTCCTGTGATCGCTCTCTTCCTGCCTTGGCAGTCTTTCTGGCACCACAGTCTAGTCAGTTTCTGCAGTTGGCAGACCTGCCCCTTGAGTGCACTGTATTTATCCATCCAGCAGATGGCTGGATCCAAGCCACCTCTGCCATCTACCAGCTGTCTCTATGTGAGCAAGTTGCCCAACTTCCCTGTACTTTAGCTTCCTGTCTGTATAAAGAGGATAACAATCTCCTCATGTATATCATAGTGTGAGGATTATACTAGTAAAAATGTAGATAGAAACATGATGCAACTAAATGTTTTAAACTGTTATCATTTATTGAGAGCCTATGATATGCAGGAAACTCTGTGAGACATTTTGTATATTCTATACATTGTTACATTTAATCTTGATCCAGCCTTTCTTGCTTTACTTACTTAGCTCTATTAATTCCCAAATTTCTTATATACTGTATCCCTCCAGAGCAGAGGAAATCAAGCCCAAAAAAACAAGACAAAACAAAAATTCATGAAAATCAAGTGAGTCCTCAGACACTAGACAGAGTGTTACCCAACATTTTCACAATTTAAATGGCCTAATTACATATATGGTCCAAAGGTAGATAAAATCAAAATTGTTTATTTTCTTTAAAACTTTTCAGGGGTGAATTTTGCATTTTCATTAAATAAAAAAAATTGAGATATTGTTGATTTATAGTATGTTAATTTTTTGCTGTACAGCAAAGTGGCTCTGTTCATATATATATATGTTGTTTATATATATGTGTATCAGTCCTGTCCGATTCTTTGTAACCCCATGGACTGTAGCACATCAGGCTTCCATGTCCTTCACTATCTCATGGAGTTTGCTCAAACTCATGTTCATTGAGTCAATGATGCAATATATACATTTGTATAGACACACTTTTTTGGAGAAAGCAATGGCAACCCACTCCAGTACTCTTGCCTGGAAAATCCCATGGATGGAGGAGCCTGGTAGGCTGTAGTCCATGGAGTTGCTAAGAGTCGGAAATGACTGAGCGACCTCACTTTCACTTTTCACTTTCATGCATTGAAGAAGGAAATGGCAACCCACTCCAGTATTCTTGCCTGGAGAATCCCAGGGGCGGGGGAGCCTGGTGGGCTGCCGTCTATGGGGTCACACAGAGTCAGACACGACTGAAGCGACTTAGCAGCAGCAACAGCATACATACTTTTTAATATTCTTTTCCATTATGATTTATCACAGGATATTGGATATAGCTCCCTGTGCTACACAGTAGGACCTTATTGTTTTCAAAGGTTTTTAATATCACAGGCTTCCAGATCCAAAAGTCATCAGGCCTATGTTGGCAATGGTTCCTGGCAAATTTAAAGAACATTTTCAAATAATTGTCAGCATTTCCTTCTAGAAGTTTGTTAAGTACTTTTCAGATATACAGTCCACTATTATCCCCAAACTTCATTCTAGGAAGCTTATTCAGACCTCCTCCTAACCAATATTTACCTAAATTTCTGAAAAAATAAGCATAGTTCCCTAATTAAGTATCAGGAAATTTGAAAGATACTATCCTGTTTTTAATAGAAAAAAAGGGATCTAGTTACAATACAGTCCACCTACTAAAAAATACCCTGGGACTTATGTGCACTCATGAGTTTAAGGTGAACACTTTTTAGAGAAACACCATGAGAAAAGTTGAGCCATTGAGAAAAGTTACATAACTCAGCATTCATTTCAAAGGCAATTTCAAAATCATTTAATCATAAGATTAAAATCATCCTATTTTCCATTATGATTTATCACAGGATATTGGATATAGCTCCCTGTGCTACACAGTAGGACCTTATTGTTTTCAAAGGTTTTTAATATCACAGGCTTCCAGATCCAAAAGTCATCAGGCCTATGTTGGCAATGGTTCCTGGCAAATTTAAAGAACATTTTCAAATAATTGTCAGCATTTCCTTCTAGAAGTTTGTTAAGTACTTTTCAGATATACAGTCCACTATTATCCCCAAACTTCATTCTAGGAAGCTTATTCAGACCTCCTCCTAACCAATATTTACCTAAATTTCTGAAAAAATAAGCATAGTTCCCTAATTAAGTATCAGGAAATTTGAAAGATACTATCCTGTTTTTAATAGAAAAAAAGGGATCTAGTTACAATACAGTCCACCTACTAAAAAATACCCTGGGACTTATGTGCACTCATGAGTTTAAGGTGAACACTTTTTAGAGAAACACCATGAGAAAAGTTGAGCCATTGAGAAAAGTTACATAACTCAGCATTCATTTCAAAGGCAATTTCAAAATCATTTAATCATAAGATTAAAATCATCCTTAAGAAATCAGCATGTGTGCCAGTTCACAATCTTTTAATCGTGTGTGTGTGTGTGTGTGTGTGTGTGTGTAATTGTGAAGTGATCTTGACAACTATCTACAGGATTCTAGGAAACAAAACACATGCATGCCTAATCCATCTTAATGCCTCTTTGTCTTCCTGTTTTGGCTCCAAGGATGCTGGGGAAGTACATACCTCTGTCACTCAAGGCTGAAGTGGGAGTGGTACCAGGGAGCACTTCCTCTCTCTTTTCTCCCATTTGCCTCACATCTTCTGCGACTCACGATCTACCCACAGCCTCATCTGACTTGCTTGCCTCTACGACATTTTTTTACTGGCCTCAAGAAAATACTTCTCTTCACTCACTTCATGGGTAGAAGGCATAGATCAAATTGTTTAAAAATAGAGAATTTTCAAAATAAACAGCATGAATTTGATCCATCATTGCTGTTAAATAGAATGGTATTCTATGAGTTTCGACATTAAGGCCACACTGTGGAGATTTGTAAAGGGCCAGTGGAAGGGCTTATGAATGTAGCCTTATATGTAAATTTCCCATGAGTCCTTGAATGGTGGCACTTTTCAAAAGGAAAAACTTAGTTTTCCTCTCTTTTGTTTTTCAAAGTTTCTTCTTGCTAAAAGAAGATGGGTTATCCAAAGGATAAGGTTTCAACTCCTTTGAATGTGGTAGTCATTGGTTTTTCTACGACAGAACTTCATAAATTCTACATAATATATGTAAATACATCATTTATTATTTTTTAATGCATCATTTAAATTGGAAAAAATGGGGGAGAAAGTTCTTTTCCATTACTGCTTTTCAGTTCAGTTCAGTTGCTCAGTCATGTCCAAATCTTTGAGACCCCATGAACTGCAGTATGCCAGGCCTCCCTGGCAATGACCAACTCCCGGAGTCCACCCAAACCCACGTCCTTTGAGTCGGTGATGTCATCCAACCATCTCATCCTCTGTTATTTTGCGTTTCTGCAGATAATTTATGATCTTATGAATCATGTGATTCCTAATGGGGTGCAAATTATAGATTCCTCTTTACAGCAAAACTAAGATGGTCTATATAAATTTCTTTCCTACCTACCCCATTGTATATCATTACTCAAAAGTGCATTTATAACATAGGAATTAAAATCATACACAATTCAGATAAACATTAGTGAATTTACAATCTGTGCCTCAGGGAAAGAAACTTCTGAAAGATTTGAAGTAACTGTTATGTCATACAGTTCAGATACCTCAAAAAATAAAATTCAAATGCATAAATTCTGAGAATAATGAAGTGGTGATCATTATGTGAGTAAAAGTTTACCATAAAGCACTTGAATTTGCTATTTATTCCCAACCTCCTCTTTGTATGGGCTTCCCTGATAGCTCAGCTGGTAAAGAATCTGCCTGCAATGCAGGAGACCCCAGTTCGAGTCCTGGTTTGGGAAGATCTGCTGGAGAAGGGATGGGCTACCTACTCCCTTATTCTGGCCTGGAGAATTCCATGGACTGTATCAGTCAATGGGGTTGCAAAGAGTCAGACACGATTGACTGACTTTCACACCCCTTTGTACGGATCAATACTTCTTGAGGCTTATTTCTCATATAGATTTTTCTTTGGTATATGTCCTGGTTTGGGAAGATCTGCTGGAGAAGGGATGGGCTACCTACTCCCTTATTCTGGCCTGGAGAATTCCATGGACTGTATCAGTCAATGGGGTTGCAAAGAGTCAGACACGATTGACTGACTTTCACACCCCTTTGTACGGATCAATACTTCTTGAGGCTTATTTCTCATATAGATTTTTCTTTGGTATACAAGTTGTTAATGCCATTTTTTTCAACAAATTTAATTGAGCTAATTTACACACATGCAGTCTATTCACTGTATCCAAGTCAATGGTTTTTATAGTCACAGATGGTTTTAACATCACTGCAGTGTGTGTTACAGCACATGCATCACATCCAGAACAAAGCTAGGACCTGTTAGCTTTTGCCCTCTGCCTCTATCCCTCATCTCCTCCCCACCCAGCCCTAAACAACCACACATACATATTTTTTCTATGTAGAATCCTCTGTTTCAAACATTTTATATGTATGGCGTCACATAAATGTGGCCTTCTGTGATTAGCTTATTTCACTTAGCAAAATATCTCTAGGTTCATTCATGTCATAGTAAATGTCACAATTCCCTTCCTTTATATGACTAGTACATTATTATATGGATATTCCACATTTTGCTTATCCATTCACCTATTGATATACACTTGAGTTGTCTTCACTTTTTGACTACAGTGAATAATGCTGTTATGAGGAGTAGTGTATACGTTTTTGTGAGGATATATGTTTCCAACTCTCTTGTGTATATACCTAGCTATGGTATTGCTGGGCTATATGGTAACTGTCTATTGAATTATTTCTTCGCTTTTTATTCTTTATTGGAAAGTCCAGCTTACTTAGAGGAATTCTTTTGATGTTAAAATTTATATATGTTTACCTGTCCTGATTTTCATGTTTCTCTCTGACCATTTATTGCACATGTATTGATTTCAAAACATCTTTCAGATTCCTTCCCAGTGATTTCAATTTTGCATCTTTGCCAAGAAGGAATTGCATTTGTTGCCATGTACACGGGCTATGTTCTTTTTTTCCAATAATTGTTTTACCAGAGTCAATAGGAGGCTGGTTAATAGTTTTTCATACAGTAATAGAATTTTCTGAAGCAGAGAGGATGTAATCACAAAATGTATAAATAAGCAAATAAGGGCCAAAGGTTCAGGCTGTATATTTTTAGTAAGCACCGTGATCTTTGAAACCAGCACTATATTTTTACATTGGGTGAGGTAGTAGCTTCAAAAATAAAATGTATAATAAAAATATAGATTATGACTTTAGGCAGTGTGTGTGTAAATACACTTGAGTAGGTATATGGTAATAGGCATTGAATCAAGATTTGGAAGAGTAGGTTTTCTCACTCATCAGTTATTCAGTTAGGTTCAGTTCAGTTGCTCAGTCATGTCCGACTCTGTGATCCCATGGACTGCAGCATGCCAGGCTTCCCTGTCCATTACCAACTCCTGGAGCTTGTTCAAGCATTGTCTGTCATCATTGATGCCATCCAACTATCTCAACCTCTGTGCTCCTCTTCTCCTCCCGCCTTCAATCTTTCCCAGTATCAGGGTCTTTTCCAATGAGTCAGTTCTTCACATCAA
Source organism: Madoqua kirkii (assembly GCA_006408675.1). Classification (NCBI taxonomy): domain Eukaryota; kingdom Metazoa; phylum Chordata; class Mammalia; order Artiodactyla; family Bovidae; genus Madoqua; species Madoqua kirkii. The sequence goes on along the minus strand of SJYC01031844.1, from coordinate 10,743 downwards.
GTGGCCACAGTATTGGAAGTTCAGCTTCAGCATCAGTCCTTCAAATAAATATTCAGGACTGATTCTCTTTAAGCTTGACTTGTTTGATCTCCTTGCAGTCCGAGGGACTCTCAAGAGTCTTCTTCAACAGCACAGTTAAAAAGCATCAATTCATCGGTGCTCACCTTTCTTTATAGTCCAACTCTCACATCCATACATGACTACTGGAAAAACCATAGCTTTGACTAGATGAACCTTGTTTGCTAAGTAATGGCTCTGCTATTTAATATGCTGTCTAGGTTGGTCATAACTTTTCTTCCAACGAGCAAGTGTCTTTTAAGGCTGCAGTCACTATCTGAAGTGATTTTGGAGCCCCCAAAATTAAAGTCTGTGACTGTTTCCATTGTTTCCTCATCTATTTGCCATGAAGTGATGGGACTGGATGCCATGATCTTCGTTTTCTGAATGTTGAGCTTTAAGGTAACTTTTTCACTCTCCTCTTTCACCTTCATCAAGAGGCCCTTTAGCTCCTCTTCACTTTCTGCCATAAGGGTGGTGTCATCTGCATATCTGAGGTTACTGATATTTCTCCTGGCAATCTTGATTCCAGCTTGTGCTTCTTCCAGTCCAGCGTTTCTCATGATGTACTCTGCATATAAGTTAAATAAGCAGGGTGACAATATACAGCCTTGATGGACTCCTTTTTCTATTTGGAACCAGTCTGTTGTTCCATGTCCAGTTCTAACTGTTGCTTCCTGACCTGCATACAGATTTCTCAAGAGGCATAATATACAGTCTTGACGTACTCCTTTTCCTATTTGGAACCAGTCTGTTGTTCCATGTCCAGTTCTAACTGTTGCTTCCTGACCTGCATACAGATTTCTCAAGAGGCAGGTCAGGTGGTCTGGTATTCCCATCTCTTGAAGAATTTTCCACAGTTTATTGTAATCCACACAGTCAAAGGCTTTGGTGTAGTCAATAAAACAGAAATAGATGTTTTTCTGAAACTCTCTTGCTTTTTCCATGATCCAGCTGATGTTGGCAATTTGATCTCTGGTTCCTCTGCCTTTTCTAAAACCAGCTTGAACATTTGTAAGTTCATGGTTTAGGTATTGCTGAAGCCTGGCTTGCAGAATTTTAAGCATCACTTTACTAGCATGTGAGATGAATGCAATTCTGCAGTCATTTGAGCATTCTTTGGCATTGCCTTTCTTTGGGATTGGAATGCAAACTGACCTTTTCCAGTCCTGTGGCCACTGCTGAGTTTTCCAAATTTGCTGGCATGTTGAGTGCCACACATTCACAGCATCATCTTTTAGGATTTGAAATAGCTCAGCTGGAATTCCATCACCTCCACTAGCTTTGTTCATAGTGATGCTTCCTAAGGCCCACTTGACTTCACATTCCAGGATGTCTGGCTCTAGGTGAGTGATTACACCATCGTGATTATCTGGGTCTTGAAGATATTTTTTGTACAGTTCTTCTGTGTGTTCTTGCTACCTCTTTGTAATATCTTCCGCTTCTGTTAGGTCCAAACCATTTCTGTCCTTTATTGTGCCCATCTTTGCATGAAATATTTCCTTGGTATCTCTAATTCTCTTGAAGAGGTCTCTAATTTTCCCCATTCTTTTATTTTCCTCTATTTCTTTGCATTGATCTCTGAAGAAGGTTGTCTTATCTCTCTGTGCTATTCTTTGGAATTCTGCATTAAAATGGGTATATGTTTCCTTTTCTCCTTTGCTTTTCACTTTCCTTCTTTTCACAGCTATTTGTAAGGCCTCTTCAGACAGCCATTTTGGTTTTTTGCATTTCTTTTTCATGCAGATGATCTTGATTCCTGTCTCCTGTACAATGTCATGAACTTCCATCCATAGTTCATCAGGTGCTCTATCAGAAATAGCCTCTTAAATCTATTTCTCACTCCCACTGTATAGTCATAAAGGATTTTATTTAGGTCATATCTGAATGATCTAGTGGTTTTCTCCACTTTCTTTAACTTCAGTCTGAATCTGGCAATCAAGAGTTCATGAACTGAGCCACAGTCAGCTCCCAGTCTTGTTTTTGTAACTGTATAGAGAATAGCCTCTTAAATCTATTTCTCACTCCCACTGTATAGTCATAAAGGATTTTATTTAGGTCATATCTGAATGATCTAGTGGTTTTCTCCACTTTCTTTAACTTCAGTCTGAATCTGGCAATCAAGAGTTCATGAACTGAGCCACAGTCAGCTCCCAGTCTTGTTTTTGTAACTGTATAGAGCTTCTTCATCTTTGGCTGCAAAGAATATAAACAATCTGATTTCGGTGTCGATCATTTGATGATGTCCATGTGTAGAGTCTTCTCTTGTGTTGTTGGAAGAAGATGTTTGCTATGACCAGTGCATTCTCTGGGAAGAATTCTATTAGCCTTTTCCCTTCTTCATTCTCTACTCCAAGGCCAAATTTGCCTGTTACTCTAGGTGTTTCTTGACTTCCTACTTTTACAACCAGAAAAAAATCTGTCTCTTGTTCTGTGAGTTTTTTACTACCATCTTGCTCAGGTAATCATTTCAAAGTTTATAGAGTATAATACTAGCTCTTCTTTTATTTTTTTTACCTTCTCTTCATTAAAAAAAATCTAACCTTAGTTTCTGTTCTTAAATAAACTGAGAATATTTCAAATTAAAAAAAAAAAACACCATGTTGGATTTTATTTATTTACATGGAAAGGAGTTATATGAATGTGTATTATAAAAAAATACTTAAAGAATGTTAAGTTTTAAAAGAACTCTTCTGTCTATGGGATTTCCCCAATAAGAATACTGGAGGAATTAAGTATTTCTTAATTAGGAAATTACCATTTTCTTCTCCAGGGAATCTGTCTGACCCAGGGATTGAACCCAGGTCATGTACATTGCAGGTGGTTTCCTGCACTGGAGGAAAATGCTTTATCAACTGAGCCAATAGGTAAGATAAACACATTATTTAATTGATATATCCCCTTGATGACATTTTATTTCATGGATATAACCCCTTGATGAAAGTGAAAAAGGAGAGTGAAAAAGTTGGCTTAAAGCTCAACATTCAGAAAATGAAGATCATGGCATCTGGTCCCATCACTTCATGGGAAATAGATGGGGAAACAGTGGAAACAGTGTCAGACTTTATTTTGGGGGGTTCTTAAAATACACTGCAGATGGTGACTGCAGCCATGAAATTAAAAGATGGTTACTCCTTGGAAGGAAAGTTATGACCAAACTAAATAGCATATTCAAAAGCAGAGACATTACTTTGCCAACAAAGGTCCGTCTAGTCAAGGGTATGGTTTTTCCAGTGGTCATGCATGGATGTGAGAGTTGGATTGTAAAGAAAGCTGAGTGCCAAAGAATTGATGCTTTTGAATGGTGGTGTTGGAGAAGACTCTTGAAAGTCCCTTGGACTGCAAGGAGATCCAATCAGTCCATTCTAAAGGAGATCAGTCCTGGGTGCTCTTTGGAAGGACTGATGCTAAAGCTGAGGACTCCAATATTTTGGCCACCTCATGCAAAGAGTTGACTTATTGGAAAAGACCCTGATGCTGGGAGGGATTTGGGGCAGGAAGAGAAGGGGACGACAGAGGATAAGATGGCTGGATGGCATCACAGACTCAATGGACATGAGTTTGAGTGAACTCTGGGAGTTGGTGATGGACAGGGAGGCTGGCGTGCTGTGATTCATGGGATCACAAAAAGTCGGACGCAACTGAGCCACTAAAATGAACCCGTAGTAATCAGGAGTAATACTGCTGAAGTGAAGAAAAAATACTAGGTCACATGCAAGAGGATTCTGAGTTTTCTTAGGAATAACCAAATCAAGTGTTGTTACAAGAAAAAATGAGAATGTTGACTATTTATGGTTGCTTCTAAAATAAGTGATCTGTGTTTTTCATTTTATGAATGAGGATTCATATTGCCTTCTAATATATTTTCACAAGGTCTTTGAGATTTGTGAAACTACAAAAATAACTTTAAAAAGTAGAATTTGGGATAAGTATTAATATCAGGATGGAACTGTAGAGAAAGGCGTCTATCAAGGGCAAGGGAAGTAGATAACAGCCAAACGAAGGAAGGAAAGAATTGAAATGTTTTCACTTTAGGAAAAAAGGGCTTCCATAGGGAACAAATAAGATCCAGCAACAAGGAGTATTTCCATGTCATGTGAATCTTTCTAGGTTTAGTAACTGATCCTAATTATCTTTAAATCAAATTCCTTTCACTGAGCTAGAGGAAAGACTGATTTGAAATCATTACACAAGGGCAGAAATAGATTGAATAGACTGAATAGATTCAAGAGATTAGATCTGGTAGACAGAGTGCCTGAAGAACTATGGACTGGGGTTTGTAACATTTTATATCAGGTTGTGATGAAAATCATCCCTAAGCAGAAGAAATGCAAGATGGCCAAGTAGTTGTCTGAGGAGGCCTAACAAATAGCTGAGAAAAGACGAGATGTGAAAGGCAAAGGAGAAAGGGACAGATATACCCAAATGAATGCAGAGTTCCAGCGAATAACAAGGAGAGATAAGAAAGACTTCTTAAGTGACCAATGCTAAGAAATAGAGGAAAAAACAGAATGGGAAAGATGAGAGGTCTCTTCGAGAAAATCAGAGATACCGAGGGAACATTTCATGTAATGGTGGGCCCAATAAAGGACAGAAATGGTATGGGCCTAACAGAAGCAGAAGATACTAAGGAGAGGTAACAAGAATACACAGAATAACTATGCCCAAAAATGTTTAAATGACCCAGATAACCACGATAGTGTGATTATTCACCTAGAGACATCCTGGAATATGAAGTTAAGTGGGCCTTAGGAAGCATTACTATGAACAAAGCTAGTGAAGGTGATGGAATTCCAGCTGAGCTATTTCAAATCCTAAAAGATGATGCTACTGAAGTGCTATACTCAGTATGCTAGCAAATTTGGAAAACTCAGCAATGGCCATGGACTGAAAAAGATCAGTTTTCATTTCAATGCCAAAGAATGTTCAAACTACCATACACTTGTGCTCATTTCAGATACCACCAAGGTCATGCTCAAAATCCTTCAAGCTAGATTTCAACAGTATGTGAACCAAGAACTTCCAGATGTACAAGTTGAATTTATAAAATTCAGAGGAGCCAGAGATAAAATTGCCAACACTGGATCATACTTTTGCTTTATTGACTATGCCAAAGCCTTTGACTGTGTGGATCACAATAAACTGGAAGATTCTTAAAGAGATGGGAATGCTGGACCAATTTATCTGCTTCTTGAGAAATCTGTAGGCAGGTCAAGAAGCAACAGAATCAGACATGGAACAATAGACTTGCTCCCAATTGGGAAAGGAGTACATCAAGGCTGTATATTGTCACCCTGATTATTTAACTTATATTCAGAGAACAGCCTGTGAAATTTCAAACTGAAAGAGTCACAAGTTGGAATCAAGATTGCTGGGAGAAACATCAACTATCTCAGATATGCAGATGATACCACTCTAATGGCAGAGAGTGAAGAGGAACTAAAGAACCTCTTGGTGAGGGTTGAAAGAGGAAAGTGGGGAAGCTGGCATCTGCTTCCATCACTTCATGGCAAATAGATGAGGAAAAAATGGAAACAGTGGGAGATTTTATTTTCTTGGGCTCCAAAATCAATATGGAGAGTGTCTGTAGCCACAAAATTAAAAGATTTTTTCTCCTTGAAATAAAAGCTATGACAAATGTAGACAGTATTAAAAAGCTGAAACATCAGTTTTCCAACAGAGGTCCATATAGTCAAAGCTAGACTTCTCTGGTAGCTTAGACGGTAAAGAGTCTGCCTGCAGCGCAGGAGACCAGGGTTCGATCCCTGGATTGTGAAGATACCTTGGAGAAGGAAATGCCAACCCATTCCAGTTTTCTTGTCTGGAAAATTCCATGGACAGAGGAGCCTGGCCAGCTATACTCCATGGGGTAGCAAAGAGACAAACATGACTGAATGACTAATACTAGCTTATTAATGATTTTTCCAGTAGTCATGTACTACACTAATGGATGTGCAGGGTCTTCTTTTTTGTTTTTGTGAGAAGTGTTGATGTTCAGAATTCATTTTAAGAGATGTTTAAGCTTATAAGTTAGCACTGTTACATTAATACATTTAACTTTATTCTAAGTTAGACATTTTTAGAGTATTTTGAAATTATAGGTTTGTTTCTTTCTTTTTGTAGATGAGAAGATCATGAAATGATAAAACAGAGAAAGGCTGGTTGGTTATTGCTTGTGGTTCTCTTGAAAGATAACATAGTCTTAGAAATTGTTTTCATTATAATTGATCTTCATATTCTTTTTTAAAATTAATTTGTTTTTTATTGAAGGATAATTGCTTTATAGAATTTTGTTGTATTCTGTCAAACCTCAACATGAATCAGCCATAGGTATACATATTTCCCCTCCCTTTTCAACCTCCCTCCCATCTCCCTCCAATCCCACCCCTCTAAGTTGATACAGAGCCCCAGTTTGAGTTTCCTGAGCCATACAGCAAATTCCCATTGGCTATCTATTTGTGCATATGGTAATGTAAATTTCCATCCATATTACTCTTTCCATATTTCTCACCCTCTTCTCCCTTCTCCACATGTCCATAAGTCTATTCTTTATGTCTTTTCCTCCATTGTAGCCCTGTAAATAAATTCTTCAGTACCATTTTTGTAGATTCCATTTATATGTGTTAGATTATGATATTTATCTTTTTCTTTCTGACTTGTTTCACTCTGTATAATAGGTTCTAGGTTCATCTACCTCATTAAAACTGACTCAAATGTGTTCCTTTTTATGGTTGAGTAATATTCCATCCAAAGGAGGTCAGTCCTGGGCATTCATTGGAAGGACTGATGTTGAAGCTGAAACTCCAATACTTAGGCTACCTGATGCGAAGAGCTGACTCATTTGAAAAGACCCTGGTGCTGGGAAAGAGTGAGGGCAGGAGGAGAAGGGGACAACAGAAGATGAGATGGTTGGATGGCATCACCGACATTTATGTCTTTTCCTCCATTGTAGCCCTGTAAATAAATTCTTCAGTACCATTTTTGTAGATTCCATTTATATGTGTTAGATTATGATATTTATCTTTTTCTTTCTGACTTGTTTCACTCTGTATAATAGGTTCTAGGTTCATCTACCTCATTAAAACTGACTCAAATGTGTTCCTTTTTATGGTTGAGTAATATTCCATCCAAAGGAGGTCAGTCCTGGGCATTCATTGGAAGGACTGATGTTGAAGCTGAAACTCCAATACTTAGGCTACCTGATGCGAAGAGCTGACTCATTTGAAAAGACCCTGGTGCTGGGAAAGAGTGAGGGCAGGAGGAGAAGGGGACAACAGAAGATGAGATGGTTGGATGGCATCACCGACACAATGGACATGGGTTTGGGTGGACTCTGGGAGTTGGTGATGGACAGGAAGGCCTGGTGTGCTGCCGTTCATGAGGTCACAAAGAATCAGACACGACTGAGCGACTGAACTGAACTGAATATTCCATGTGTATATTTATTACAACTTCTTTATCCATTCATCTGTTAATGGACATCTAGGTTACTTACATGTTCTAGGTACTGTAAATAGTGCTGCAATGAACAGTAATCTCCATTTTCTTGATAGATAGGCTCTGTAATCAGTAGATCTTAAATTCTTCCTCTCATTTAGTTCATGGCTTACATTTCAGTCATGCCTTGTTCTTCTGATGGTGTGGCAGAGATCCCAGGATGCACACCTTCTCTGCTGGTCCACTAGGGATTAAAAGATACACTGTTATGCCAGGAATACACTCACCACCTAGCTCTCTGATAGGGAACATACTAGTTCACTATTTACCAACATGAGAAAAAGAATGCATGTGTGGACCCCCACACCACTGTGGTCACCAGTGTTTCAAGCCATGTGTAAAAATCATAGCTTCTGTGGTGCATTTTTTTTCCTGTCCTACAAACACAGATTTGCCATCTTCAGCATCTTTAGAAAGTTTACTAAGTAGCGCATAAGCAGTATGTAACAGAATACGTATGAATGGCCAAAGCCTGGACGAGTAATTCAGTGCTTGAAGTGACCTTAGTTTACTTCTTGCAACAGTAGTGTTTTCGCCCCTGTGAGTATTTGTAGTTAGTCCTCTGTTGATTATTATAGATTATTCAAACTATTCTATAGAAATTGTTCATAGCAGACATGCCAACGTGCCCCTGATAGTATGTATTTTGTAGCAGCTGATCCACAGTGCTTCCCTGGCAGGGAAGTCCAGTGTAGAAATAATGTACAATAATAGCTCATTTAATATTGTAACTAACCACATCATCTATGTATTATTTTACAGATGAAGAAACCAAGGCAAAGAGTGTTGTATAACTTTTCAAACAGGTAGTAGCAGAGCTGCATGTTAAACTGTCTATGTCCAAGCTTTTAATTACTATGTTATATTCCTTTCTGGTCAGATATGAAACCACTTATTAAGTTAAGTGATACTTCTCTTGAGAATATGAGTCACCTTACATGTCACCAATGGCGAAATTAGACCATGGGGTTTACCAGTCAGCTTGTGAATATGTGTATTCAATACAGTGTCTGCTCATGGAGAAGCAACATAATGGCACTTTTTTAGTTTCCCAACTCAGATTTTGTTGGGAAAATTGCTTGCAGTGGGTGTGAATTTTTACTATTTCTATGATTAAGCAACTTGACCAATGAGACAATTGGCTGAATCTTGCATTGGTAGTACTAGATGGCAGGTGCTATTCCGAACATAGAACACACAGTGGAGATTTATACAATGTCAGAGCAACTTACAGCCTAGAGGTGAGCATTGTGGCCTTTGGCAAGTTAATCTGTTATGTGGACATAAGACTATTGGTTTATAAAATGAAGGAATTATTTTGCCTATGTTACATTTTATAATTTATAATACTGCTTAATTATCAGTTAAATATAACACGATTAAATACAATAAAAATTAAGTGAGCATGCTTTTACCTGATGTAACCCTAATGAACCTCATTTAGATACTGGATTTTCTTTTTTCTTTTTCAAATCAGTTATTTTTTTTGTGTTAATAAGTTTTTATTCATGTAGGAAAAATGGTGTAAAAATATCTTTTAAAAAGTCATTAAAATTTTATCAGAAAATGGTACTTTGACAGATAGACTTGTATTTTATCAAAGAGAAGTTTTCCGGTGCCATTATCTAGTTACATAAAATTCTGAAAAAGAAAATTCCGTTATTAGAAATTCCCTTTCTCTGACTATGGCACTTTGGTGGTGATGTTAAAGCTTTGTGAGAAAACGACTTCCAGGAGATTGGAATCTCCAAGGGCTTTTATGACTGGAGCCCTCGGTTCTTCTCTGCGGGAATTCTTACTGACTTCACGTATTGTTCATTTGTCTGGAGCATATGGTGCTGTCACAGTCCCTCAGATTACATTTCCCTCCTTGCCATATAAAGAAGGGTAGTTCTGTTGTTTACATAGATTATCTCACAGTGGTTTTTCCAGCGTTTTACTGTGCATTCTCAGCCATTTTGCCAACTTCAAGTTGATTTTAATTAATTTAATGGTATATTGCTTTTAAAAATACCATTATAACACACAGACCTCCACATTGAAGAAATGTTGACCGAGAATAAGAAATTGCCTCCTAGAGTATTTAAATTTAGAGATTAAATTTAATATGGATTTAATATTATTGCTAAATAAAGCTGAGAAGTTTCATTTTTTTTCTTTCTCCAGTGTACTTGAAGTTACATGGATTCTGCTTAGGATCTAGCACTATGATGCTACTTGTATTTAGGAAGTCTCTTATGTTTCATACCATTTAGCTAACAGATTTAGCAAGTGACATACATAATTTGTTTATCTTCAAAACAGTCTAACAATGCTTGTGTTCACAATATTGAAGAAAGTCTTCTAAGCATACATTACTGTCTTGATTGAGATTAGTAATGGTTTCTATTAAACCGAAAAGAAATTAACAAATGACCGTGCCCTTTTTCATTAAAGCTGTGATATTTACTCATTCTTTCCTTCAAGTTATGATTCCTTGCTGTTTCCCATCCCTCAGTCAGTTCAGTCACTCAATCCTGTCTGACTCTTTGAGACCCCATGAATCACAGCATGCCAGGCCTCCCTGTTCATCACTATCTCTCGGAGTTCACTCAGACTCACATCCATAGAGTCCGTGGTGCCATCCAGCCATCTCATCCTCTGTCGTCCCCTTCTCCTCCTGCCCCCAATCCCTCACAGCATCAGAGTCTTTTCCAATGAGTCAACTCTTCACATGAGGTGGCCAAAGTATTTGAGTTTCAGCTTTAGCATTATTCCTTCCAAAGAAATCCCAGGGTTGATCTCCTTCAGAATAGACTGGTTGGATCTCCATGCAGTCCAAGTGACTCTCAAGGGTCTTCTCCAACACCACAGTTCAAAAGCATCAATTCTTTGGCACTCAGCCTTCTTCACAGTTCAACTCTCACATCCACACGTGACTACAGGAAAAACCATAGCCTTGACTAGAGGGACCTTAGTTGGCAAAGTAATGTCTCTGCTTTTGAATATGCTATCTAGGTTGGTCATAACTTTTCTTCCAAGGAGTAAGCGTCTTTTAATTTCATGGCTGCAGTCACCATCTGCAGTGATTTTGGAGCCCCCAAAAATAAAGTCTGACACTGTTTCCACTGTTTCCCCATCTATTTCCCATAAAGTGATGTGACTGGATGCCATGATCTTCGTTTTCTGAATGTTGAGCTTTAAGCCAAC
>SJYC01031841.1:0-14758 GCA_006408675.1 Madoqua kirkii | reverse complement strand
TAGTGCTTTAGTGCTGATTGATGTTTTCCTGTTAATGAATCAAAAGCAAAACAAAGAAGGGTTTTTGTCATTGACTTAACCAACTTCTTTGCAATATTGGATAATAGTTTCTGAATTTTAGAAAAACACCTCAATTTTTTGTGCTATTATATTGTGATAATGATAGACATATTCCAGTTTACATTTGAATTGCATTATTAATATTATCGCCATCATTTCCTTAAGCTCATACCAGAGATTGACAAATAACCTGTAGGTCAAATATAGCTTTTTTTTGTAAATAAGTTTATGGGGGACATGGCCACATCTATTTATTTAAGTTTTATCTGATTGCTTTCACCACAGTTGAGTGGTTGAGATGGAGGCTGCATGGTTCTCGAAGACTAAAATATCTACCATATGGCTCTTTCCAGAAATGATTTTTTGACTCTGGAAATAAACCAACATTTACCAAGAAGATTTTCTGTGACAATGAAGATGATGATGAAAATGCCCTTTATGTGTGCTGTTTAATACAGAAGTCACCTAACTACACTGGCTATTTTATTTATTTATTTGTAATTGACAGATAATTGCTTTAAAGTGTTGCAATGGTTTCTACCAAACATCACTGGCTACTGAACACTTGAAATGGGCCTACTGAAACTGAAGAACAATACTTTTCATTCTTTTTTAATTTTAACTAATTCGAAAGTCCACATGTTGCTAGTGGCTACTTTATTAGACAGCTAGTCAACAAAACCATGAATCCTGCCCTGATTTGCAGCATTTGCTAATATGGGAGTTGTAAATACACTGATTTTGGCCAATTTCAAGTACAATATTCTATCATGGAATGATGCACTGGGAAGAAATATTATATAGTATTATAATATTATACATTATATTTATTATATAGTATTATATATATTATATAGTATTTACCATGCAGGCATAGATGTAAATAGACATAATAGACATAAATAAGCTCAATAGCTTAGACACAGATAAAATAATAAAAATAATTAGAAAGTGATGAGTTTTGAGTATTTGCTTTTAGTAACATTTTAAAATTACACATTTATAACATTAAATTTTAATAAGAGCTGTGTATAACAATGGGTTTCTAAAACCCTGAAAAACATGACAACTGTCTCTCTCAGGCCAGTGCAATCTGGCTTCAGTTAATGTTTTTACACACAGTAAGTTTCTAAGTAGTTCAGTCTCTACAGTTTGATCAGTTTTTTTAAAAAAATCATGTTTATGTCTATTCTCTTACCATTTTTTACATTAAAAATAGTATGAGAAGGCGTTTCACTTAGGTGAAACTAAAGCCCTTTAAAATAAATTTTCCTAAAATTTAAGTTAAGGAATTTCTTCACATTAATTTAGAATATTCACTAAAAAAAGCACTTGTCACATTAAATGGCCTTGAAAACTTTTCCAAAGCCAATACTCTCATAGAACATGTTTAGCCATTAAGATATACTGGCTGGAATCAATAGATTTCCTAAATTACTCTGCTAGGTAAGACCCAATGATTGCCCTGAAACTATCAGTCAGCCTGAATGACGTTAAATATTTGTTGAATAAAAGAATGAAAACCACGGTAAAAGATGTTTTCCTTAGAAATTAGGTTATATTATTTCTTTGGGTTCTGGATCTAATTATACCTATGATTGTTTAAACTTCTCTTTCAAGACTTACAAACAAAATCACAGGAAAGGGAGAGAGTACTGAATAGGGTGTCTGGGATCATGATATCAGTTCTGCTACTATTAGCTGTAGGATCTTGACAAATTCTAGAATTTTCCAGTCCCCAAGACCTTCATCTTTAAATTGTGAGTGCACAGCCAGATAATTTCTCATGTCCCATTTGGTTTCTGATTTTTAACAATTTTGAACAATTATGAACAAATTATTTAGATGTAAAAGATATTTGTATTCAACCAATGGACCAAGCTAGACATTGTGTTTTTTTGACAACTTTTTCTCTTTGTTATTGTTGACATTGTAGCAAACAAATATCCATCAGAGGTGAAAATGACAGTCTGTTTCCCAGGAATGTTTCTTTCCACCTCCCCTCTTTAGCATTCTTATTTTCAAGGTCTTACTTTAGGCCATCAGTATCTTTTCCCTAATTCACACTTTCCATTTCTTTGCACCCTTGCTGCTGCTGCTGCTGCTGCTTCAGTCATGTCCCACTCTGTGCGACCCCACAGATGGCAGCCCACCAGGCTCCACTGTCCCTGAGATTTTCCAGGCAAGAGTATTGGAGTGGGTTGCCATTTCCTTCTCCCTCTGCACCCTTACATACCCTCATTTTGAAGGTAACTTTTCTCAAGGAAAAGCTCTGGTTTTAGAGCTTAAAGTCTAACCTAAATAGGGTGTTCAATGTCTTTTCACTTTGGTTTTCCAGTTTTCTCAGTTTAATCTTTCACCAATTTCTCTCTTCCCTCATATCTTTACATGTCTACCTTTACCTTGTCCAGAGAATGCAAACAAGCCAAAATTAGTTAAATCAGTCACACATTTACCCATTTTGTTTTTGGCCATGCTGTTCCTGCTGCACAGTAAATTCAGTCTTTTTTTTCCAACAGGTAAAATCTATTTGGTTCTTAAATTCCTGTCCAAAATATCACTTATTGAAAGTTTCTCTGAAAACAATGAAAAAAAACTTTCTCCTTCCCTCATCTGTAATTATCTCACAGAACTTTTACATAACCCTACTTTAGGACTTAACACATCAAATGTACTTAGGTATTGTCCTCTATTTTCTCTGGTAGAGTATGTGCTTATTTATTTATTTATCCATCCATCGAGCCAATATTTATTGAAGATCTGCTATTCGTTAGAATGAAGGGAACAGACCTAGAAGAACTGATTCTAGCTTTTAAAAAGCTTGTCTATGTGGAGAGGTAACTTTTAAGCCAACTTTAATTTGCAAAATAGAATGTTAAGTGTCGTGGTAGGTAATAGACCATGCAGAATACTTTGGAAGAAAAAAGTCTATGGCATAAGAGGGTCAGGATTAAGTCTAGGAAATGAATGTCCCTGGTTAGTTGGTTGGTTGGAGTAAACCATTAACTTATTAACTATTCAGAGTCTGACATATACGAATAAGTGTTATTAAACACACTTCATTCTGAGTATCTGAAGGCTTATTTTCTCCTGTGTGTTTGATAAAAGCCATTGGCAATGAAGAGATTTCAGAGATATGAAGAAGGAAATGTGAATGACAGTACCATTTCCATTCAACCAGATCCCACCAGGAAAATGTCAGTTTGCACACTTTGAGGGGAGCTAAATTAATTACACACAAATCCACTAAGAGTGACAAATAGCTTTCGTAGGGGTACTGCACAGAGCTTCTTGAGCTCAATCAGACAATAACGAAATGCCCAAGAGACGGTATTCTGTATTCACATTCCAGGTGATGGGTTCAACTCACAGCCTCTGAAGGAGGCTCAGCTCAAGAAGCTCAGGCTCCTCAAGGAGGTGAGGTGACTTATTCACAGCATATTTGACCCATTTTCCTAGAAGGTGAAGTATCCATATGTATTATATGAAGGCTCTCTGTGTGTTAGGAGAAGGCAATGGCACCCCACTCCAGTACTCTTGACTGGAAAATCCCATGGACAGAGGAGCCTGGTGGGCTGCAGTCCATGGGGTCGCTAAGAGTCGGAAACGACTGAGGGACTTCATGTGCACTTTTCACTTTCATGCATTGGAGAAGAAAATAGCAATCCATTCCAGTATTCTTGCCTGGAGAATTCCTGGGACGGGGGAGCCTAGTGGGCTGCCGTCCATGGGGGTCGCACAGAGTCGGACGCGACTGAAGCGACTTAGCTGCAGCAGCAGCAGCTATATGTGTTAGGTGGTGAGAACGCCAGTGGCTCACTGCTTCTTCCCCCACTTTAGGCCTCACCACAAACTCCGGGAACCCAATTTTCAGAACAGCCTCTGGGTTGCCAGGTAACCACCTCCGGGAGCCTGGTCTCCGGGCGCAGCAGCCCCCGGCTCTCCAATCAGCGGTCGGCTTGCGGGTCACGTGGGGCCCGGCCCGCGGCGCCCGCCTCCCGGGCCCTCGGAGCCCGCGGCTCCCGAGAGTAGGGCGCGGCGGGGCGGGTCCGGGCGCCGCGCTCGCGCAGCCGCCGGGCGCGCTTCAGCACCTTGCGCCGTCCGCCGCCTCCGTGGTCACCGCCTCCGCCAGGTAAGCAGCGGCGGGCCGCCGGGCGAGGGGCTTGGGAAGGCGCGGGCTGCAGGGGAGCGGCCGTCGGACCGCGCGTGGCGTCGTGGGAGGGTCGCGGGGCCGTGCGCGCGTCCTGAGGGGCTTCGCGAGCGTTGATGTCCCGGGAGTCGGCGCCGCACACCTGGTGCGGTGCCGCGGCGAGCAGCCGTGAGTCCCCTGAACAGCCCTGGAGTGTCTGTCACCTACCACCCTGCCAAGGCTCGTTGTCTCGATTTCATGCTTTAAGCTGGTTCGGTCTGTGTGCGTCTAGCTGTAGATTGGAACACTTATTGCTGTGTCCGCGGGCACTTGTGTAAGCTCCCCTTTGAGGATGTCTTCATATACAGGTCGTACCAAGAAGTCGTTGAGTTGGAAGGAAATGTGTTCTAGAAAAATAGCATTGAATGTCAGAGGCATAGCATTCTTGTTTTTCAGAAATTAATTTCTGAAATATTTTTACTGTATTAAAAATATAGTTTATACATATATAAACTTTTTCTTTACTATATTAATTAAAAGCAATTGATTTGAATGAAGCTTAGTGATGACTTGGGTCACGTATCCAAAAAAATCACACATGGATTGTAACTTTCATATACGCACATATGTATATATATTTATTTATTTAAAAGTCTCCATGGGAAATGGATGGAGAAACACTGGAAACAGTGTCAGACTTTATTTTTGGGGACTCCAAAATTACTGCAGATGGTGATTGCAGCCATGAAATTAAAAGACGCTTACTCCTTGGAAGAAAAGTTATGACCAACCTAGATTGCATATTCAAAAGCAGAGACATTACTTTGCCGACTAAAGTCCGTCTAGTCAAGGCTATGGTTTTTCCTGTGGTCATGTATGGATGTGAGAGTTGGACTGTGAGGAAGGCTGAGTGCCAAAGAACTGATGCTTTTGAACTGTGGTGTTGGAGAAGACTCTTGAGAAGCCCTTGAACTGCAAGGAGATCCAACCAGTCCATTCTGAAGGAGATCAACCCTGGGATTTCTTTGGAAGGAATGATGCTAAAGCTGAAACTTCAGTACTTTGGCCACCTCATGCGAAGAGTTGACTCATTGGAAAAGACTCTGATGCTGGGAGGGATTTGGGGCAGGAGGAGAAGTGGACGACAGAGGATGAGATGGCTGGATGGCATCACTGACTCGATGGACGTGAGTCTGAGTGAACTCCGGGAGTTGGTGATAGACAGAGAGGCCTGACGTGCTGACAGTCATGGGGTTGCAAAGAGTCGGACACCTCTGAGCGACTTAACTGAACTGAATAGTGGTTTAAAGAGAGAGATTACATTTCTGTCAATGTCTTAAGTCTTTCAGAAGTACCCTGCAGAAAAACTCATCATTCTTTAAAAATAATTATTATTGTACTTAAAACTTTTGTTATCTACTAGTCACATATAATTTTATATTTCAGAAAGACACAGATTAATTTAATTTAGAAAATAATATTTTTTAATTCCTCTGTTCTCAGTATGTGGACTACTAGGGCTAAGGTGTTTTTGTTGTTTCCTATACTCTACCTTGAAACCCTTAGCCTGTAAGGATGAGCCGCAGCAGTTTTTATATTACTCAAAAAAGAGTAGGAACAGTTTTATTTATTTATTTTTGTTTGTTTCTTTTGCCCAAATAGATACTAGAAGTCCAACATGAGTGATGAGATTGTCACTATTAGTAAAATATGCGCAAATTCTCAAGACTACCTGGCTTTACTTGCCTAAATGCTATAGTGAAGACTAAAATGAAATTGTTTCGAAAGATTCACATTTTTTTCCTGTATTCCAGAATTTATTTGAAGTCAGACCTAATAAACAAGAAAGGTAACAGTTTACCAGATTGCTGAATAATATGTTTACCCAGCCATTCAAGGTAACGATGTGTATACAAACATTGCTATTACGTTATGCAGTTACTGAATTATCTCTGCTTATATTTTGTATATCTATTCTATTTAGCAGAGTGACATATTAAAGTGAAGTCATGTATGTTGTTTCTAGTGTTTCTTCGGGAACAGAGATCTTATTGAGAATATTTTAATCCATGGAAATCATATTAGGAGATCGAGAGGGATTTCTTAATAAATTACTAACTGAAACGTATATTAGACTAAGAGCGGCTGGCATTTTTCAACATCCAAGACTATGTGATGTTTGTGACAATCACATGGAGGTTATTCTCTCATTGTTGATGAGACTTTTCCTTAGAGATTTATGAGCAAGAAGTTAGATACGGATACCTGGAGAAAATCTGAGAAATTCCCCAAAGAATTTACTCTGTAGAGAAACAAACCCTAAAGGAAAACCTTTCTTTTCCTTGAAGTTACTTAAATGTTCAAGAAGAACTTGTAACTTCAGTTATAAAAATTGGTAGAAAAATACAATGATAACTGTGATCAGTGCCATTGTATGGTGAAAGAAAAAAAATCCCTTCATGAAAAAATCCCTTCATGGTAAAACATGGGCTGTTGCATGAGGAGACAAGATTCAGGCTGTTGTTACTTGATCTCAGTAACTAGAGAGATACAACTTGAAATAGGCTAGATTTTGGAAACAACAAAAAAAGGCAGCCTGAAGTTGGAGCCACAGGTGGCACATGCATCTAGGTGTCACATTGTCAGCTACTTGAGAATTTTTTTAGAAAATAATGATAAAAGTCTTGCTTTCTATTACTTTACATGTACTAACAACATTGATTTTAGTAGCCTAATTATCTCCTAAAGCACTGGAATCCTGTATTCTAATTTAAGAAATATATATGTCTCAGAAGGCAATGGGAACCAACTCCAGTACTCTTGTCTGGAAAATCCCATGGACCATGGACGGAGGAGCTTGATGGGCTGCAGTCCATGGGGTCGCTAAGTGTCGGACACAACTGAGCGACTTCACTTTCACTTTTCACTTTCATGCTTTGGAGAAGGAAATGGCAACCCACTTCAGTGTTCTTGCCTGGAGAATCCCAGGGATGGGGGAGCCTGGTGGGCTGCCGTCCATGGGGTTGCACAGAGTTGGACTCGACTGAAGTAACTTAGCAGCAGCAGCAGCAGAAACAGTAATACAAATCTTACTCAGTAAGATCATAGGAGATAATTCATCAGTGTTATTTGCTATTAAAGGGATAAACGATAATTGTCATGTTCAGAAAGGCTCTTATCAAAAGATGCAAGAAATATTTTTCCATGCTTTGATGAGGATGCTACAACATTCAGAATTTGGTTTCTAAATTTGATGCCCAGACATGGGTAACTTATAAAATAGATATTAAATAATTTTCCTTATGCCCAGGTTCTTGTTTTCTTCCAGACTGTTTAACTTGTGAGCATGGGCCAATATCCCATACAGACTCATTTGGTATTATATTTAATAAGTTCAGTTTCATATCTCATACACACACAGAAAAACTCACCTTCAAATTGGAAAGTAGAAAATAGCTCTCATTATTGAGCACTTATGTTTGATGTACTGTTGGAAAAACTTCATTTTGCAGTACCATATCTCCACGTGGAGTCCTGAAAAATTGAATAGTTAAGAAGTTATTGTTTAGTCGCTAAGTTAGGCCCGACTGTTTGCAAACCCATGGACTGTAGCCAGCCAGGCTCTTCTGTCCATGGGGTTTTCCAGGCAAGAATACTGAAGTGGATTGTTATTTCCTTCTCCAAGGGATCTTCCCAACCCAGGGATCGAACCTGCATCTCTTGCATCTCCTACATTGGCGGGCAGATACTTTACCACTGAGCCACCTGGAAAGCTCCTTAATAAGGAGTAAGCAGTACTTAATTTTGACCCATTAAAACATTTTGTATAAGTCTTAATGAAAGAAATTATACAAATTTTATTTTTAATGTAAACATGGAAGCAGGTTTAGAGGAGTCATTTCCAAATGTACCCTAGAAGCTTTCTTAGAGACCAGTCAAATTAGCACCATTATTTTGTAGATGAGGTCACTCAGCACATAAAAATTAAGTTGCTCAAAGCTAGGACATTTTGAGGGGGAACAGGCTCTAACATTCAGCATTGTGCTGTTCCTTAGGGGTGTAAAAATATGTCACAAACTTCATTTTCTCCTTTATTCTATTTCAGATATTCCAAAAGTTTGAGGATGATTTAGATCATTTTTGTACCTTTAAATGATTATTGTACATAATGAACAAATTACATGTGTTTGGTCTCCTCGTATAGAAAATTTGCTTAAAAAGTTAGTATTTTCCCCTAATCTGTACAGTTTTTTGATCTAATCATTAATATGATTTAAGTATTTCTGCAAAGTCTTCTGTGACAGGGGAGGGGTCCAGTTGTCTTATAAATTCCTTATCCTGATGTACCCCAGTGAGATTTGAGTGTACGTAGCCATCACATCTACCTACAATTGAGTGATAGAAATCAGAAGCTTCTGGAAGTTATATCTGAAGCCTGGATTATGTTTATCATTGGGTGAGATTTTGAAGTTGGATGCATTTATTTTCTAGACTTTCTGCCCTTTTGGTATCAGAGGCCATCTAGAATCGTGATACTGGGCATGTACTTTAGACCAGCAGCAGCAGCATCTCCTGGTATCGTGTCAGAAATGCACATTTCCAGGATACGGCCCTACTAAGTCAGATATCTGAGAGAGCCCCTGGAATCAGTGTTGGCAGGAGTCTTAAGTGATTCTCATGCAAGGTAGCATTTGAGAGGTGTCATAGGTACATCGTGCCCTTGGACCTGACCTCCTCTGGGGCTGGTAAGTTCACAGTGCCTCCACTGTTAAAACTTTCCTTGAACTAGTAAGTAAATGAACTCATTCCTGAAAATACAGTTGTGCGTATGTTTCACAAACATGTTTTTCAATACTAGCTTTTGGAACACAATGTCTCACTTTCATCATTAATGACATCGGTTTATCTTTGTGGGAATTTTATGTTGGCTAGTATAGTTTTTGATAGGTGGCCTGTTGACTGGATTAGCAACCTGTCTCATGTATGTATCAGCCCTGCCTGAGCTGATACAACTCCTTAAATGTCAGGATTTATTGCTGGCCTCCTATCAATGTAAGGATGCATATATTAAAAATGCAATTTTGGATTTGGTGACTATGTGTGCATGATTTCCTTTCATCTTAAAGCTTGAAAGCTTTTAATCCATTTGATTTCCTTTGATGGTTTTTCTCAATACATGCCAAAAATAAATTTTAATACCTTGAACCAGAACATAAAAATGTCAGTGTAACTGACTGTTTCTGCCAAATAAGTACCCTGATTTTCACAGACAGATAAGCGTAAAACTTTAAAATCTCATATACAAAATCCAGGTTACAAAGCAGATTAACTAGAAAGGGACCAGGAATCCTCAGGTTTACAGAAAGATTCCTGCCATAGCCTCTCAGATCTTCCTTCATGAGGAATGCGCGTGTTTATAAAAATACTCATCTTTGCCATACCCTATTTCCCGGTGGTGCAGTGGTAAAGAGTCTGCCTGCCAGTGCAGAAGATGTAGGAGATGCGGGTTCAGTCCCTGGGTTGGGAAGATCCCCTGGAGAAGGAAATGGCAACCTGCACATGGGCAGAGGAGCCTGGCAGGCTACAGTCAGTGGAGCTGCAAAGAGTCAGACGTGACTTAGCACACACACACATTACAAAAATAATCCTGTATCTTTTTGTGATGAGTATTTACATGTTTTACATGTTTACTTTCATAAACATGTAAGTTTTCTCTTTCAGTGAATGTTTACCTCTTCTTGGTTTATGGGTGAAAATATGTTATCTCACTCCTCTATTTCTCTTTGGCTGAGCTTCTCAAAATGGTTAACTGAAGGTATATAAGTGACCTTGTTCAAGAAAAGTGGGTTACACCTTTGATCAAGTTAAAACTCATTTCTTCATTGCAGTTCAAGAAATTCTGTAATCCTTGAAGCAACCTAGAAAGTCTAATTTCATTCATAATCATTCACTTTGGTGGTTAAATAAAGGAAAATATAAAAATGTGTATCTAGATGAACGGTAGAGTAAGGATATAGATGGATGATGAAGTAACGGCATTCACGTTGCCTCATCTCTGAATCAAGGTCTCGGTCTTCTTGGTCTTACATGTGATTCTGTGTTTGGCTGATCACATGGGAATTCACAGTGGTGTACGTGGTCATTCTGTGAGTGCAAACTACAACAGCCGTAAGGGCCTTGCTGTTTTCTATTTGCCATCTAATCCGGGATTTTAACGTAGGTTAATACTGTACTTGTGACCTATTTTATCATCTAAGCTCTTAAGAACATCAGGATTTGACATATGTTGGCAATGCTTAGTTAGATATAATGTGTTTGCCCTGCCAAGCACATGAAAGGTAAGTTTAGGAATGATGGAAATTGAAGAGATTACTCTTGGTCAGTAGAAGATAGCGAAGCCAATCTATCTGGTAAATATCTTTACTGTTGTTGAGCTGAGCAGGTGGTCCTCATGCTGTACGGTGGTATGGTTTATACCTCATCCAGAAATGATGCTAAAAAAGCAGGTTTCCAGACTCTGTCCTAAGAGTCTGACCTCCTAGCTTTAGAGTATGATCCAGGAACCTGCATTTTTAGCAAGTTTCTCAGTTAATTGTGATGCAAGAAACCTGAGAACCACACTTCGAGTTGCACCAATTTAGAGATCTTTAAATTTATATTTACCCTTGATCATCTGTGGGTGTACCTATCTGAGAATAGTGGTCATTTAGAATTAGGTATGCTAGACAGAGGAAGATCTCAAGTTGTGGGCTAATGGCTGCTTGATAAAAAAGAAACCTTCCAGTTTTTTTTTTTTTTTTAATAATTTCCAAATGTTTTCTAATGAACATAGATGGACTATCTGTGTTCATTAGAATTGTTTGCGTAACTCTAAGTAAACAGTGTATTTAGATTTTAAAAACTAATTTTAACATGTTGTTAGGGCTTTTATATTAATATAGGCAATATATTTCTATTAAAAAAACAAAAACAAAATTCTGAAGAGGACAAAGAGGAGTTTAAGAAAACTACCTTGAATTTCTGCATCGTGGTATATCTGTGACCTTGACTTTTGAATTCCTATTTTTATATATTTTGATTGACTATTTGGGCTCTTTCTCAAGCCTGCCAGGAACGCTCTTGTCTCAGAGTCTCTGCTTTTACTGCTTTCCCAGCAGAGACTTTCATATTCTGTCTTCTCTTCTCTAGATCTTGTTCAGCATCACTGCTGTGGGGCCTCCTTGCGTCGACTTTTAGAAGTTTATGGTGTCAGCTCATCTCCAAAACCTGTTTTGCTCTTTCCCTGCGTTCTTTTTCTCCGAGCCACAAACTACTTTGTAATATAGTCACTGTTTACTTATTTGTTTTGCTCATTCTGATTTCTTCCTTAAGAATATCAACTATGGATGGGCAGGGTTCATACCTGTTTTGCAGGGTGCTCTATCTTCTGTGCCTGCCTGGCACCTACTTGGTGCTCAGTACATATTTGTGGAATGAATGAATGGGTTGAAAAATGATTATTAAAATTTTAGGAAATGTAAATAAGTCCAAGGACTAATACATTCCCTACATTCAGTTCAGTTCAGTTGCTCAGTCGTGTCTGACTCTGCAACCCCATGAACCGCAGCATGTCAGGCCTCCCTCTCCATCACTAACTCCCAGAGTCCACCAAACCCACATCCATTCAGTCAGTGATGCCATCCAGCCTTTCATCCTCTGTCGTCCCCTTCTTCTCCTGCCCTCAATCTTTCCGAGCATCAGAGTCTTTTCAAATGAGTCAGCTCTTCGCATCAGGTAGCCAAAGTATTGGAGTTTCAGGTTCAGCATCAGTACTTCCAGTGAATATTCAGGACTGATCTTCTTTAGGATGGACTGGTTGAATCTCTTTGCAGTCCAGGGGACTCTCAAGACTCTTCTCCAACACCACAGTTCTAAGGCATCAGTTCTTCAGTGCTCAGCTTTCTTTATAGTCCAACTCTCACATCCATACATGACCACTCGAAAAACCATAGCCTTGACTAGATGGACTTTTGTTGACAAAGTGATGTCTCTGCTTTTGAATATGCTTTCTAGGCTGGTCATAACTTTCCTTCCAAGGAGGAAGTGTCTTTTCATGGCTGCATTCACCATCTGCAGTGATTTTGGAGCCCAGAAAAAAAAAAAGTCAGCCACTGTTTTCCCATCTATTTGCCATGAAGTGATGGGACCAGGTGCCATGATCTTAGTTTCTGAATGTTGAGCTTTAAGTCAACTTTTTCCTTCTGCTCTTTCATTTTCATCAGGAGGCTCTTTAGTTCCTCTTCACTTTCTACCACAAGGGTGGTGTCAACTGCATATCTGAGGTGATTGATATTTCTCCCAGCAATCTTGATTCCAGCTTGTGCTTCCTCCAGCCCAGTGTTTCTCATGATGTACTCTGCATATTCCTACTATTAAATAGCGTTATTAACCTTTTGATGTGTATTCTTTTATTTTTAATGTGCATGTAAGTATATAGATATATAAGTAAATGTAGATACAAATTATATGTATACATTTTCCAGCCAAAATTGATTAATTGGCATTCATTCAAATTCATTAGGAAATACAGGTTATTTTCTACAAGAGAACAGTCAGATAAATCCAGAAGATAAGGTGTTTTGCATGACAGCTAACAGATGCTCTTCAGCAAGTTCCATCATGATAACAAGCACTATTCTAGGTGAACAAAACTTAATAGCAAGATTGAATGCGTGGACCTATATTGGGTTCTGATTTCAACAGAGCAGTTATGTAGAGGGCATCTGGCGGGTAGTTGGAGGTAAAGATGATAGATGGACTGGTTATTGGAAGTTGCTGTATGTGTAGCTCTCCCAGTGCGATAAGCTTCTTGGAACAGTTGCATGTGTGTGTATGTGTGTGTTTTCCTCTTTTCTGTTTCTTGTTCATCTAGCATTAGTGCCTAGCCATTATATTTATGCACTAAATATTTTCTGAAATGAATAGAATAAAATGATGCATCATATATACCTGGATAAATACATTTTTCTCTAAATAATGAGATGGTGGTGGTTTAGTCACTAAGTCGTGTCCGACTCTTGCGACTGCATGGACTGTAACCTGCCAGGCTCCTCTATCCATGGAATTTTCCAGGCAAGAATGCTGGAGTGGTTTGCCATTTCCTTCTCCAAAATAATGAGGTTGGTGCATATGCAAATAATGTGTTGGGTGAGGCAAAATAGGAATAATTTAATATTCTCTGCTCTGTAGATAATAATGATTGAGCTTTAGTAATAGTATCTACCTGTAGGGCTGAAAACATGATAGTTAATTATATAAGACAATTATGGAATTATGGAATTATGAAGGTTATAACTAATTGACATTATTGACTAATTTAACTAGTTCTGCTTTCTAAAATATGACTTGAAATTATGTAGTCTAAAAGCCTGTCTGAGGTTTGGTTGCATGTAACAGAAATGTAAAATAATAATGGCTCAAACAAACATTAAACGAAAAAGGTTGGAGGTAGGAAGTCCAGCAAGTTTCCAGGGATCTTGTCTTCTTCACCTCCCTTTTTAACCATCGTTTAGGTCCACTCTGCATCCTTATAATCCTCTCTGCCCCCAGTCTTCATCTTCACGTTCCAAGCAAGAGGTAAAGTGTGAGCTGAAAGGATGGGCAGCTTTTGCTAATGTAAAGAAAAAATAAGTCCTAGTGTTTTTTGTTTTCAAGTGTTTGTGCAAATATAATGTTTAGTAATACACTTTCTTCTTTTCTTATTTTTGTTTTGTATTGGAGTATAGCCAGTTAACCATATTGGGATAGTTTCAGGTGAACACAGAAGGGACTCAGCCATACTTGTTTCTGTATCCGTTCTCCCACAAAGTCCCCTCGCCTCCAGGCTGCCTCATAACACTGAGCAGAGTTCCCTGTGCTGCACAGTTGATTTTGTTGGTTATCCATTTAAAATATAGCAGTGAGTACACTCTCTTTATTTCTAAGATTATTTTCTCTAATGCTAGATACATCTGCGTTTTACCATACGTGTTTCAGGGGACATTTAGAATTCATTGACTTTAGGTCTTATGAAATAGCAAAAACAAAGGTGATTTTTATACAAGGAAATGTACCATTGGCTAAAAATACAGATATTTTGAAGAGTTTATTATACTCTTTCTGCTGCATTCACTTTCATTAAAAAAAAGAACTCTAAAATGTTTTTCTTTGAATTTGTTGTGTTTGTGTATCTTAGAAATAGAGTACATTTAAGAAACTAGTCGAAATAGATTTTCTTAGAAAATCAAGTAACAGTTAACTTGCAACTCCATTACACAGTTTAAAACTAAACATGTGCTGGATATTTTAGACTTATTAAATTACCCTAGTGCGACTCATTTTTTATTTTTGGACTAGGTCAGTTTGGAAATTCTGTTTAGGAATTTTGGTTAAATTTCCAGTAGATGAAGATTCAATGCATTAAAAAGAATATATTGACTATGATGACTGTGATATATAACATGATCTCTAGATTAAATCTGAGAGAATCTTTACAATATTAAATCTTCTAATCCATTAACATCTTATACTTCTATTCCTTTGTTTAAAATT
>SJYC01031840.1:0-15850 GCA_006408675.1 Madoqua kirkii | reverse complement strand
AGATGAGTGCAATTGTGTGTTAGTTTGAGCATTCTTTGACATTGCCTTTCTTTGGGATTGGAATGAAAACTGACCTTTTCCAGTACAGCCATGACGTACTCCTTTTCCTTTTTGGAGGAAACGCCACTGCCGAGTTTTCCAAATTTGCTGGCATATTGAGTGCAGCACTTTCACAGCATCATTTAGGATTTGAAATAGCTCAACTGGAATTCTATCACCTCCACTAGCTTTGTTAGTAGTGATGCTTCCTAAGGCCCCCTTGACTTCACATTCAAGGATATCTGGCTCTAGGTGAGTGTGAGTGATCACACCATCGTGATTATCTGGGTCGTGAAGATCTTTTTTGTACAATTTTTTTGTGTATTCCTGCCAACTCTTCTTAATATCTTCTGCTTCTGTTACGTCCATACCATTTCTGTCCTTTATTGAGCCCATCTTTGCATGAAATGTTCCCTTGGTGTCTCTAATTTTCTTGAAGAGATCTCTAGTCTTTTCCATTCTGTTGTTTTCCTCTATTTCTTTGCATTGATCCACTGAGGAAGGCTTTCTTATCTCTCCTTGCTATTCTTTGGAACTCTGCATTCAAATGGGTGTATCTTTCCTTTTCTCCTTTGCTTTTCACTTCTCTTCGTTTCACGGCTTCTTAGGGTGTAGCTATTTAATATAGCTGAGGAAGGTCTGGTCAAGGCATGAAATGCTGGAATGGGAGCTGTGTGTCCCTACAGATCTCTGTAAGCATTTAGGAGCTGGCTGGGAGAGATTACGCAGGGAACACTCCTGTGGAATAGTGGGAATTAAGGACTCAGAGGATCTATTATGGGCATGGCATTAATAGGCATCTGCTGTGAACCAGCCATAGCCAAGTCATCAGACTCTTGATTTTCCTGTGGACCCAAATACACACCCTTAATCTAGCCCATCTCATTCCCCTGCCCCTTGTTTAGTAGACTTTGGTCTTCACATATTTCTTGTTTTGAGATAATTCCTGTGACAGCCTTCCTCACCTGCTTGTCCCTTATATTGCTTCTAAAACTCCTTGTGAGTAAAGAAATATTAGTGCATGTCTCTGAGAGAGACTTAACACATTATGAAATATAATGACTGGGGCCCATAATGGGGCAGAAAACTCCAGGGGGAAATAAAAAGATAAATGAAAATGTCTTAGTGATGGTAGAAAATATAGCCCAGTTATACAATACCTATCTACTTGTGGACAAATTCATTTCAGTTTATTTTCCCCTCTTAGTTTTATTAGTACTAGAAAGCCCTGCTGTGGATTTTTAGCATATAATTTCTCTTTATTTAGATTACATACCTGACGGCAGAAACGTGCACTTTACTGTCGCGTAGCCACAAGTTTGCACATTAGCATAATGAGCATAAAAGAAACACCGTGAGCATCCTAGGTATTCCCCCTCGTGGCTCCTGTCTGTCATGACTTCCTTTTCCCTGAAGAAAACTCTCTCTCATAACTTGTAACAGCGTAGATTCGCTTTGCTTGTTTTTAAAGTTTTATAAACAGAATCCTATGATATTTATGTGTGACTTCCAGTCCAATTACATTATGTGGTTCATTCATTTCATTGTGTATCGTTCATTTTAATTACTGTGTAGCGCCCCTGTGTGTGATTATCCTGTGATTTTTGATCTCCATGACTGGGGGGAATCTGGTCTTTGAGAGAGGTCTGTTGTCTCCCCGATCCTGGTGCCTGCGGTGGGTGCTGAGTGAGAGAAGGCTTCTGCTGCTCTCCGGTGAGGGGTCTGGGTTCATCTTGGTTCGGGTCGGCAGCCTGTGGCAGCTTCCTGCTCCCCACCTCTGCGGGGCAGGGCTGGCAGCTTTTGCTTCTTCCTTCTGCCTGTTGCGGGGTTTGGGGAGGGGGCATCTGGCCCTCCGCAGAGCCACATGAAGTTTGCCTTTATTCCCTCCTCATTGTCCCTGGGAGTAAGGATGTGTGTCTCCTCTCTGAAGGGCTCCTAGCTGAAGGGTTGTGCTTCGTTTGAGAGGAGGCTTCAGAGACCGAGGCCGAGTTCCACGCCTGTCAGCTCCCACGTGCCCTACCCGCTGGGGATGGTGTCTGACTTGCCCCCCTCTTTCTCCTGAGCACCCCACTGAGGCCTGAGGCGATCTTCCAGGCGAGGGCAGCTCGGCTGGAATGTCAGGGACCTCCGGTGGTTCTAAATTGATTTTCCAGTTGGTTCAGCCTTGAAGACTTGAGCATCACAGTGTTACGCGATTCCTTCCTGCCCGCTTTGGGCTTCTCGTCTCTTGCCCACCCCTTGTCACAGGGGAAGCCGTTGCCTGTCTGGTTTCTCCAGTGGCTGGGCTCCTCACTCTTTGGAATTCCCTTATTTGCTTTGCACTCTTTTAGGTGATGTGCTTAACTTTTTGACGCACTTAGGTAATTGGCAGTCAGCTAACTGGCCTTCCTCTCAACGGAGCCAGCAGGTGGAAATACAGGATCGGCTTTGTCATTGTACCCCTTTCAACCTGAGGGCTTTAATCTAGTTTTATAGCCAACTCCTGATGTTAAGAATGGAACACATTTCCTGTTTCTTATTGTTTTGTGTTTTCCTCTGGATTGCTTACTTTTTAACTTGATTACTTTTAGAAGTAGTTTACCTATTTCTTGCAAAAGTTAAATCCAAGATGTTTTTTAGACTGAAAACTGAAAGCCTAACAAAATGTTTGACACAGCATTTGCTAGTACTGTATAACATAATTATTATTTATTTCTTATTTGACTATAGGTTTGCACGTTCTGGTTTAGCATTATTTTTACAGATACTGTTATTTCTAAATTACTAAAGCTGTTGCAGCTGAAATGTATTTGTACTTCTGGCTTTTTATGCTGAGCAACATTTCATGAGACAGAGTTTGGTAAACCCGTTTGGTTGAAATGCATTGTTATTACTTTAGGTGCTGACTGTTCTGATGCTGATTTCCAGTTGCCTTGATTAAAGTAGAAACATTCTATGGCTTGGATGACTTACATTTCACATTGGTTTGAACAAGATGATTGGTATGAAGGACTACAAAGAGTAAGATACATTTATGTTGTATTTATAAATTTTTCTGTCTTTTTTTTTTTGCCTCTCATGCAGCTATATTTCTGTCATTTATAATGTGGACATTTTTGCAGTGCAGTATTCTGAGGATAAATAAGATACTTATTTGATAGATTGAACAGCAGAGGTAAGAAGATAATATATAAGGATAGTCATCATTATATATTGAAGAAAGGGGTTTTTTCCTATCGTGTTTTCAAATGAATTCTTAATGTTTTCAGATTGTCTTTAGGCTTTAAAGATAAAATAGAATTCTTTATAATAAGATTAGTGGATGAAAATAGAAATAATTTCAAGAAAGTCTGTTTACTTAAGGAAAAACATTTCATGATAGAAATGTGCTAATACCATGTATTATAATAATATTGTAAAAGAAATTGAAAAAAAATGTTCTGAAGAACAGTGCCATGTTCCATTAGATAAATTTTTAGGTAATTAATTATGTTTCAGAGGGATTTGCATTGTTACTATGGCAACTTTTGCATAGCATAGCTATTCTGATCTATTATTGCAATGGCAGAAAACTGCCATTTTATTAGATACCTTATCAACATGGATTTAGTTTAGAATAACATAGGATTTCTCTTTGATTATGTTCACCTTTTAAATGAAAGATTCTTTGATTGTTTAAATGAAGGCAGTTTGTGGATTTTACTTTTCATTCATGAGTGGAACAAAAGAGAGAGAATATCCTTATGTAGTTTTTCCCCACCGTGTTTGTGAACAGTGTTAGCGCTCAGTCATGTCCGACTCTTTGGTGACCTTATGGACCGTAGCCTGCCAGCCTCCTCTGTGCATGGAATTCTGAAGGCAGGAATACTGGAGTGGGTTGCCATTTATTTCTCCAGTGGTTTGAGGGCATATGTTACTAAAGATACACAGTACTAAACATTCCTTTCTCCTTCTTCAGGGTGCTATCCTAATCACATCAATCAAAGATATTTTCTCAGTATTTTATGTCTTTTAGTTTATCTTTTTAGTTGTAAATCCTCAGCAGTTTAAGCCTCTTGGGGATTTTTGTTGCAGATTTCTTTTTCAGCTGTGAAACAAGCTGGTAAACATCTCTGGAGCCAATAAATACCTAACTCTGGAGAATAATCCTCGTGTTGTGGATTCTAAAGCATTCTTCATAAGGGAGGCTGAGAGTCAGTGGGTAGCTTACTATCTGGAATTCCAGCCTTACCCATAAATGATAGAAATGTTTCAGCGTGAGTTTAATAGTATTTGAAGTTGCACTGGACACACGCACATACCTACCCACCAAGACACGCACACACAGAGACGTGCACACAGACTATAACTCTAGCTTCCTTTTTCTGTTTTGTGTACTTTAAATGCAATAACAGTACATTTTGGATGTTCAGACAGAAGACTCTTTTTCAAGTGTAGACTGTATATTCCTCTGTGGAAAAGAAAGGGGATGATAGTCTAATTGTGGGGATTGGGGGGAGTGGCTGATTAAAAAAAAATTTTTTTTTTAACTAAAATTATGTGTTCCTTTATAGTGATTTTAAGGCAGCTCATGGAGATTTTGTGAAGATTCTCAATCTTTCTCTCCACCATAACTCCAGTCTGCCCTTTAATACACTTTTGGCCTTTATTAGTGAATTTATTATTCTGAGACATATTAAAAGAATAATCTGTTCTCATACATAGATGTAATTCAACCCTAAAATTACCATATCCTTTTCATGAGTTTGAGCTTTTCTTGGGTCAAGTTTTAATCTGTTCTTATACAGACTTAGATGACAATGAAACATCTTATCATAAATTATACTTCTACAAACACAGCACATGTATACGAACTGGATTTTAACTTAGTTTTATAACTGTTTTTGGCAGTGTTGTAACTCTAGCTAGATTTAAATTTCATGGTTATGTTATATTATAATCTTGCTTGTGCAGAGATGAGCTTTATTGTTATACAAATCTAACTCAAATATATTCTTATAACTTGTTTTTTTGCATTTGATACACTTACCTTCACTGTAATTACAATGTATGTGTCATATGTTTCATACAAGATTGAAACAAAAAGTAGAATTCAGGTTGAAAAAATGAAAATAGTGTTTCTGCAGGTCTGCAGCTGCCAGACTGCTGGCGCTGTCAGTTGCTCGTGAGGTGGCAGTGCTCAGGCTTTCTTCCTGAATCCCCTGTCAGCCTGCGTTATTAGGCGAGCTGCACGGCTGAGTACTTCATCTTTATAGTGTGTGTTGTTTCTGGGCCAAAAAGACAGTATCTTTGGAAGCAGCACATGTTTAAGATGGACATGGAAATACTTCCCAAGTACAGATAAAAAGAGTACATAATATTTATGAGAAATATAAAATTTCCTGTCACATACATTTGAAATATAATGGATGACCTATATGTGTGGCATGTTTTGTGGGGTTTATATTTAAAATATAAATGAGTATTTTGACGTGGGCCTTCAGTTGAATGTTTTCTGTTTCCAGGGATGCAGAATAACTAACTGTGTAACCTTTCACACTGACCATAATATCAAAAGCTTCTGGACACTTTGTCTCTTTAGCAATTGTAGATATCACTTAAGTGAGATATATACATATACATATATATATATATATATATATATATAAAATGATACTTTTGAAAAATAACAAAAAAGTTTTGAATACTAGCAGTTTAAATACATAATTTAGATTTGTAGATATTATAGTATTCATGTCTTTAATGATGCATGATTTTTAATATCTCATTCAAAAACCCAAATTTTTTAAAGAAGCTGCCATTTTGTTTTTTCCTGTTTATTATTTTAATGGCTGGTTTGGAAAAGTTCTTCAACTCTGAATTCTAAAGGATTTAAGTTATTGGACTATAATAAGACTTGTAAAAGCTACCCAGGAACATATTACAGCAGACCAAATTGTATGAAAATATTGAAATGTTTATATTACCTGAATTAGGAACTAAAAAGAAGTAAATCAAGATACATGATACAGTAAAAATATATTAGCATGGATTTAGAAGTGATTTTTTTTTTTAATAAAGACTTAGCAGGAGGACTTAATTATTTCTTGTTTGGCATGTGAGGAGCTCAGAAGTCCTCACTGAGGCCTAAAACAAACCAAAACAATGAAAACTGAAAAATCAACAACTCCTTCTTAGATTCCTAAGAGATTTGAAGTCACCAGGCCAACTGCTGCCCCCAAGTTGGAGAGACAGGCATATGGGGAGAACGCAGTGTGCCAGAGCAGAAACCCACCTGGAGAAACCTCCGTGGGAACCAGAGTCGGCGTGGGGAACCTCAGCGGTAATTGGGGTCTTTCTGGAGGCTTGTGTATCAAGTCCCAGACTTAAAAACTCCCAGGGGACCCAGTAATAAGGAGGCTTCTAGGCTTTTCTGAGTTTTGCCTCCAGGACCTTTACTAGGTTTTCACAGTAAATATCAGAGAAAGAACCCTGCATGCTTCTGGCAAGGGGAGAGGAAAAGGAATTGTTTTGAAATATGTCAGAGCATCCTTCTTCTTAACAAGGCTGCTCTGTTTTACCAGAGCCTGATCTGCAGAGATTATATCTGCACCCAGCCTGTCTGGGAGAAGGGAAATAGCCAGCCTCTGGTAACCGTCCTGTCCCACCTCGGGGAGGAAAGTCTCCAAGAGTACTGGTGAAATTCCCATTCCACGGGCATGGGCTTATTGGAAGACAGAGAACTGGTTACAATCATGGGCCTACAGAGTCATCTTAACATCACATCACTGAAGACCTACTGCTGGCCCCAGTTCTTTTAAACAGTGACATCATGCTGTCCTGTCAACAGAAAATACACGGCACACTAAAAAGCAAAAAAAAAAAAAAAAAAAGCACAGTTGACAGAGATTAAATAAGGATCAGCATCAAAGTCAGATACGGCAGGGATGTTCACCTATGTCCAGCTCTTATAGTTGGAGACTTTAATACTGCTCTGTCAGAATAGAACAGATCTAGTAGACACAAAATTAGTAGAGACAATAGGTGAACTCAACAACAGCTTCAAGCAACTGGATGTAATTTGATGTCTATCAGCTACTTCATCTGTCAACAGCAAATTACACATTCTTGTCAAACTTACGTGGGAGATTGACAGAATAGACCATATTCTGGACCAAAATCACACCTTAACAAATTTAAAAGTATAGAAATAATAGTGTCTGCTCTGAGACAGTGGAACTAAACTAGATATCAGTAACAGCTGGAAAATCCCCAAGTACGTAGAGATTAGACCACACTTTTCTGAGTAACATAAGGATCAAAGAACTCTCAAGAGAAATTAATCATTTTGAACTAAGTGAAACTGAAAATACAACTTAACAGAATTTATGGGAGGCAGGAAAAGGAGTGCTTGGAGGGAAATTTATTGCATTGAATGCATTTATTAGAAAAAAAGGAAGTTCCAAAATCAATCATCTAAGCTTCTGCCTGAGAAGACTAGAAAAGGAAGAGCAAACTGAATCCAAAGTAAGCAGAGTATAAGAAATAATTAGAGCAGAAAATAAAAGGGCAAGAGACTTGAAAAGACACCTCACAGAAGATGACCGATGACATGCAAGCTTATGGAAAGATGTCCAACATCATAGGTTATTAGGGAATTGGAGATTAAAGCCACAGTACAATGCTGCTACATGCCTTTTAGACTTGTCCATCTAAACCACTGACAGCAACTTCAGTGAGAAGGTGAAGTAGCAGGAATGCTTATTTTTGTCTGTTGGGAATGCAAAATGGTGTGGACAGTCTCACGTTTCTTTTCCAAATGTAAACTCAAAATTTGTTTACACACAAACCTTACACCCCAAGGATAAACTATAAAAGCCTATTTAATTCACATGTAGTTTAAATAATGTACATTTTCAGTGAAAAGTAATATTGCTGTAACATTGTAAAAGGGAAAGTGTATTTTTATTTAAATTTATCAAGAAGGCTCAGTGTCATTAGGGGAGGAAGAAACCAGATATTTGTAGCAGTTTCTTATACTTGTAAGCACTCAAAAGCACAGTTTTTTTATCATGCTAATTTTCACTGCAGATTATTTACTTCACTAGTTCCACTCAGATAAGGGAATTTAATGGCGTGAAGAAAGAAAAATTGGAGTGGAAAATAGAGATCTTTTCAGGAAGTGGAACTATGAAATAGAAGAGATATAAAGAAGAAAGTAGTTTTTTAAATGAGAGTTAACATAACTGAGTCTGGGCTTGTTTACTCTAAAATCCTCTGCCCTGCCATGTGAACGATGTATATTCTGTGATTTCCAGTTTCCTTCGTCCTCTCTTCACAGTGAAGGCTGCTGGTCACCCAGCAGTGTTTGTAAGGATGCTAGAGGCGATGTGAGACGTCAGTTCTGAGACAAGGTCACAGTGCTCCCAATACTGTGTTGCCTCACAGTGTTTTACGTTTGAACTTGCTGCCTTGACTGAACTGCCAGTATTTGAAACTTGGTCCGTTTACATGAAGTTCTGGGTATTTCTGTCTCTGTGGGACGCCAGTGGTGCTAGACCCTTTGGATAGGAATGTGCACTCTGCGTTTCACTCTGTCCCCTGTCACTGCTGGTGGGGTTCCCAGCCCTTGATCAAATGTCAGTCGTCATTTATTTTACAATCTTGCTTCTCTAATAGAAATGACCTGCCTTGATGTCTGTTGCTATTTGGAGATTTCAGCTCCCATTCTTTGAAAGCATACACTGAGATGAATAGTTCTAGCAGAAAATTTTTTCAGAGCATAGAAATAAGGATTTAGGAACACAGATGTAAAACTACGAAGAGGTGATTTATTGAGTAATGGAGATGACCAGCATTCCCCTGAATTTGTTTTTCAAGGTGAACATGTCCCAGGTAAGGCAGGTGGGACTGCTGGCTGCTGGGTGTCAGCCGTGGAACAGAGACGTGTGCGCTGCCAGTGGAGACAGGTTCGCATACTGCGCCACCCTGGCCATCTACGTTTATCAGGTAAAAGAATGCTGGCTCTTGTCAATGTTTCATTTTTTCAGGTAAGACTAATATTAAGTTTGAAAAATTAGTGAAATGCTATTAAAGTCTGCTGCTGCTGCTGCTGAGTCACGTCAGTAGTGTCCAACTCTGTGTGACCCCATAGACAGCAGCCCACCAAGCTTCCCCATCCCTAGGATTCTCCAGGCAAAAACACTGGAGTGAGTTGCCATTTCCTTCTCCAGTATATCAAAGTGGAAAGTGAAAGTGAAGTTGCTCAGTCACGACCCCATGAACTGCAGCCTACCAGGCTCCTCCATCCATGGGAGTTTCCAGGCAGGAGTACTGGAGTGGGGTGCCATTGGCTTCTGCAGTTTAGTTAACACAAATATTTAATTAACACTCGATTTGAAATTCCTGAGTTCAGTTTTCTGCATTGCGCTTAAGACCCCATGTGGGTAATTTGTAAAGTTAGAGAGGGTCACTGATATGCAAAATGACTTCTTCATGCACTTGTATTTCTAGACTCTTTCACTGAGCGGCTTTAACAGCAGTTTTTTATATTAGATACTTTACATCTGCATTATCTACTGTTGGTAACCTAAATCACTAACTAAAACTTATAAACCTGCTCATCCCTACACGTACAGAAAATGTTTTTATACCTTTAAACAGGCTCATGGCGTTTGGCATAGGAGACTATGTTAGCTGTTAAGCTTTTACTGCAAGTATATGGTTAAAGAAAGACTGGTGGCATTAATAGATAGTATAATAATGATTTGAAAAAGTATCATATAACACTATGAAAGGTTCATTATGTGTTCAAAGGAAAAACTAAGTTCAACAAAATGACAAATACAGTTTATAACAGTATGTCATAAACATGTTAAAAATGAGATGAATTGATCTACTAATTAATGGCACAATTACAAAGGAAATAGGAAAATTAGGCTATTCATTTTGTCCACTTGCATATGAAAACAACATAATGCCCTTTCCAAGAAGCAATAACATAAAACAGGTCCAAATGATACCACTGTTCTGCAAACCTTGCATATCTTAATGCATCAGTGAGCAGTTGGCTTACTTAACGTACATTTTTTGATTAAAATACAATTTAAAAACTGCAGAAAGATTATTTCAAGACCAAAGTATTTTTCCTTCATAAGTAGATAGGGCTACAAGATGTGTATAAGAGACAGGTGCTAGACCCTTTGGATAGGAATGTGCACTCTGCGTTTCACTCTGTCCCCTGTCACTGCTGGTGGGGTTCCCAGCCCTTGATCAAATGTCAGTCGTCATTTATTTTACAATCTTGCTTCTCTAATAGAAATGACCTGCCTTGATGTCTGTTGCTATTTGGAGATTTCAGCTCCCATTCTTTGAAAGCATACACTGAGATGAATAGTTCTAGCAGAAAATTTTTTCAGAGCATAGAAATAAGGATTTAGGAACACAGATGTAAAACTACGAAGAGGTGATTTATTGAGTAATGGAGATGACCAGCATTCCCCTGAATTTGTTTTTCAAGGTGAACATGTCCCAGGTAAGGCAGGTGGGACTGCTGGCTGCTGGGTGTCAGCCGTGGAACAGAGACGTGTGCGCTGCCAGTGGAGACAGGTTCGCATACTGCGCCACCCTGGCCATCTACGTTTATCAGGTAAAAGAATGCTGGCTCTTGTCAATGTTTCATTTTTTCAGGTAAGACTAATATTAAGTTTGAAAAATTAGTGAAATGCTATTAAAGTCTGCTGCTGCTGCTGCTGAGTCACGTCAGTAGTGTCCAACTCTGTGTGACCCCATAGACAGCAGCCCACCAGGCTTCCCCATCCCTAGGATTCTCCAGGCAAGAACACTGGAGTGAGTTGCCATTTCCTTCTCCAGTATATCAAAGTGGAAAGTGAAAGTGAAGTTGCTCAGTCACGACCCCATGAACTGCAGCCTACCAGGCTCCTCCATCCATGGGAGTTTCCAGGCAGGAGTACTGGAGTGGGGTGCCATTGGCTTCTGCAGTTTAGTTAACACAAATATTTAATTAACACTCGATTTGAAATTCCTGAGTTCAGTTTTCTGCATTGCGCTTAAGACCCCATGTGGGTAATTTGTAAAGTTAGAGAGGGTCACTGATATGCAAAATGACTTCTTCATGCACTTGTATTTCTAGACTCTTTCACTGAGCGGCTTTAACAGCAGTTTTTTATATTAGATACTTTACATCTGCATTATCTACTGTTGGTAACCTAAATCACTAACTAAAACTTATAAACCTGCTCATCCCTACACGTACAGAAAATGTTTTTATACCTTTAAACAGGCTCATGGCGTTTGGCATAGGAGACTATGTTAGCTGTTAAGCTTTTACTGCAAGTATATGGTTAAAGAAAGACTGGTGGCATTAATAGATAGTATAATAATGATTTGAAAAAGTATCATATAACACTATGAAAGGTTCATTATGTGTTCAAAGGAAAAACTAAGTTCAACAAAATGACAAATACAGTTTATAACAGTATGTCATAAACATGTTAAAAATGAGATGAATTGATCTACTAATTAATGGCACAATTACAAAGGAAATAGGAAAATTAGGCTATTCATTTTGTCCACTTGCATATGAAAACAACATAATGCCCTTTCCAAGAAGCAATAACATAAAACAGGTCCAAATGATACCACTGTTCTGCAAACCTTGCATATCTTAATGCATCAGTGAGCAGTTGGCTTACTTAACGTACATTTTTTGATTAAAATACAATTTAAAAACTGCAGAAAGATTATTTCAAGACCAAAGTATTTTTCCTTCATAAGTAGATAGGGCTACAGAAAATATAATAAATCTCTTAATTATGCATATTTAAATGTACATTTATTTTTACTCATTTTAAAATTGATATGTTTAATGTCAGTCCTCTCTTATTTTTTTAAAAAATGGTCTTGTTCCATTGAATACATTTGAATTCACTTGAAGCAGAGCAAGCTTGAATTGTGTTCATATCTTGTTATTAGGTATCCTCATCTTCATGTGTGCAGCTTTTAAAAAATCATGTGATTATTAATGGAAAGTCCATTACCGAAAAAGAAGCACTGATATGTTTTATTTATATTTTTTTTAGTTGGATCACCATTATAATGAATTCAAACTCCACGCAATTATGTCTGAACATAAGAAAACAATCACAGCGCTCTCTTGGTGTCCACATAACCCTGACCTGTTTGCGAGTGGCAGTGCCGATAATTTAGTGATCATTTGGAATGTTGCAGAACAAAAAGTCATTGCTAAACTTGACAATACAAAAGGTATATCTCTTAACTGGGATTTACTTGTTGAATGAAATATTTTTATTTCAGTAAGCAAAACATTATCCTTCAGTAAGCTCAGGTTTTAAAGGAGTGTTTTGCAAGCTTTCTAATAAGAGTCTGTGTATTCCTGTCATGACTCATGGTTGTGTGTGTGCATGTGTACAGACCAAAACATAATTTCATGAAATAATCAGACTTAGTACACTGATTAGTTAAAAACATAATCCATACCAGATAATTTATGTTTAAATATAACATTAAAAATTCAAAAATAAATACAAAAACAATAATTAGAGACAATTTTCTCAATTATAAGAGATTAATAATTAACCTTTGTGTTTTGTCTTTTAATTTTAAAAGGGGTTATATACTTCATTGTATTTTCTTGCCCTAACATTTATGTGAAACAGGTGGTCAGCTCATTTTAGTCAGATCCATTTTACAGATGATGAATCAGGCTTAGGTAACGTGCCTTGTTTAATTTAAGGCAAAACTAAAATTTAAATCTAAACTCCTGATAAGGCTGTGGTTTGTAGCATTAACTTGGTTATTAAATGCATATAGTAGCATTTAACTTTTCATACATTTAATCCTTATGCCTGCAATGCAAGAGACCTGGATTTGACCCCTGGGTTGGAAAGAGCCCCTGGAGGAGGAAATGGCCACCCACTCCAGTATTCTTGTTTGGAAATCCCACAGACAGAGGAGCCTGGTGGGCTACAGTCAGTGGGGTCACAAAGAGTCAGACGCAACTGAGAGAATAACACTTAACCCCAATTTATATTTAATATACTTTAAAGCAGGAATTGTATCCCATACTAACCTAGAACACCTAAAGTAGGTCTTATGCACAAAAAAACTCATTGTAAGTTTTCATTGCTTACAGTAAGAATTCATTGCTTTAATATTGGGTTGGCCAAAAGGTTTGTTCCAGTTAGAAAAATCCAAATGAACTTTTGGGGCAACCCAATATATAGTTTCCTGAAGGAAAGAAAGAACTCTGCAAGTTTCTTTGACTATGTGAAGCATATGATCATATGAAGTAGTTTTAAACCAGAAACTAGGTATACTTTTTCATCATAGACGTACTCTCTCCATGTTCCATGTAGTCTTTAGGGTTACTTTATAAATGAAATTCCCAAATAAGAGGTAATTTTTTTAAATAATGAACATAACCTTGTATTTTGGTTGTCTTGGAAGCATAGGACACAGATAATATTGAATGGCGTGGTCTTATGCCACATCTCTCGGTTGTGTATCTGTATTTCATTTATTCCAGGGACGCCTGCCTCTCTCAGCTGGTGCTGGAATGCTGGTGATGCTGTGGCATTTGCTTCCCACAGAGGCCCGCTGTTCATCTGGACCATCTCAGGACCAGACAGTGGGGTGACTGTGCACAGAGATGCCCACAGCTTCCTGTCTGATATCTGCACGTTCAGATGGCATACACAGAAAAAGGGGAAAGTTGCCTTTGGTCATGTTGATGGAAGTCTATCAATTTTTCAACCAGGTAAGAATGTTTTTTTAGTCAGATGCCTTAAATTTTATTTTTCTTATTAACATATGTAATTTCATATTTACATGGCATAGAAAGTTAGCAGTATTTTAATTTTTAAATAATAGTTGTGCTCAGGCCTCCCAGGTGGCTCAGTGGTTAAGAATCTGTCTGCAGATGCAGGAGATGGATTTTTGGTCCCGGGGTCG
This sequence comes from Madoqua kirkii, assembly GCA_006408675.1. Classification (NCBI taxonomy): domain Eukaryota; kingdom Metazoa; phylum Chordata; class Mammalia; order Artiodactyla; family Bovidae; genus Madoqua; species Madoqua kirkii. The sequence goes on along the minus strand of SJYC01031840.1, from coordinate 1,861 downwards.
GGAAGCCCCCTAGAGAAGGAAATGGTGACCTGCTCCAGTTTTCTTGCCTGGGGAATCATATGGACAAGAGTTGCCTGTTGGGCTGCAGTCCATGGAGTCGCAAAAAGTTGAACACGACCGAGCATGCATACACACACACAGCACAATAGTTGTGCAAATATTATCCAGTACTATGCCGATTCCAAATAACCATTAGAAGTTTTGTAAGACATTTTAGTACATTTCACCATCTCTTAGGGACACAATTCAACCTGTAACAACCCAATGCAGATTCCTTGACTTCATTATTCTATAAGATTTTTAGCGATTTTTAGCAGTGTGCACAAAGCATTAGTATAGTCCTGTGGTGTGTTTTCCTTACATACGCAAGAGCTAATGGGTCATGAAGGAAGCACAACTTTCCAGTTCTGCCACTGCATTCTAAACTGTGAGTTTGAAACTCTGAGGCCGTTAGCATTGATACCAGCAGCATTAGGTCCTGTCCTGAGGGGTGGTCCCCCCCCTTTCCCTTCTGAGTGACTAACTGTCACCACAGACGGTTGTTCTGTCCTCTAGGCTCTCAGAGCAGATTGTCATCTCTAGCTCTCTGCTGTCCTGTCTTTATCTCTCTTGGAAGAAATAAATATTCATGGAGAAATACCCACAATAGTGCAGTTCATCCGTCATTTGGAAGCAGTGATTTTTAAACCCTGCTTATTAGTGTGTCTGTGGATTTCTTTGTGTGTGTTGGGCAGAGGTGGGGTGGCACATCTTGGCAGGTAGTTCAGCTGAAGCTTCAAGCCTTCTGTTGCCTTTCAGTCTGAAAAGCACCACTTTATTCTGTATTGGACTTCATGTAAAAATTCTCATATTAATAGGGGATTCTAGGGCCAAAAGAGGGAGAAGGCAGTGGCACCTCACTTCAGTACTCTTGCCTGGAAAATCCCATGGATGGAGAAGCCTGGTAGGCTGCCGTCCATGGGGTCGCGAACAGTCAGACATGACTGAGCGTCTTCACTTTCACTTTTCACTTTCATGCATTGGAGAAGGAAATGGCAACCCACTCCAGTGTTCTTGCCTGGAGAATCCCAGGGACAGGGAGCCTGGTGGGCTACTGTCTATGGGGTCGCACAGAATCGGACACAACTGAAGCGACTTAGCAGCAGCAGCAGCAGGACCAAAAGAGGTGGAAAACTATTGCTTTAGCTATTTCAGGTTATATCCTTAGACAAAAGCAGATTATTAGAAAATCTGTTTTCAAACTTCATAGTAGAAATGTTTTAATTAAATTGACTTTGGTATTATTCCAGGGATATGCGCTAATCAACTTTTCATTGTTTCCTTTTGGAAATGTTGTTGATGGCGTTGTGCTTATGTAATGTTGCTTTCATAATCTGATATGCTGGAAGACAGCACGTGATGATGTCGTTGCAGGAAGAGCTATGGTATCCTTCAATTGTCTTATTTTTTTAGTAAGCACTTCTTTTAAAGTTTTTGATAATGTTTGCTGTGGGTTTGTCATATATAGCTTTTATTATGTTGAGGTACGTTCCTTCTATTCCTTCTTTCTGGAGAGTTTTTATCATAAATGGATATTGAATTTTGTCAAAGGCCTTCTCTGCATCTATTGAGATAATCATATGACTTTTATTTTTCAATTTATTAATGTGGTGAATTACATTGACTGATTTGCAGATATTGAAGAATCCTTGCATCCCTGGGATAAAGTCCACTTGGTCTTGGTGTATGATCTTTTTAATATGTTGTTGGATTCTGATTGCTAGAATTTTGTTAAGAATTTTTGCATCTATGTTCATCAGTGATATTGGCCTATAGTTTTCTTTTTTTTGTGGCGTCCTTGTCAGGTTTTGGTATTAGGGTG